>LOEQ01002538.1:73124-83194 GCA_001685075.1 Bramus lutescens
GTATAAGCTAGCCGTGCGGGAGCTGGGCCAGATGAAAAGCAGGCCCGCTCCCCTTATTACTACAGATAGACAGAGAACTAACTCCCAAAAGTTGATCTCCATACATATGTATAGTTTTTTAAAAAACACCCCCAACACTGTGTGTATGTGTGTACACACGTGGACTCGTGCAAATGTCAGAAATCAAAGTTGGGTTTTTTGCTCAACTGTTCTCACCTTTTTTCCCTCTGAGACAGGGATTCTTACTGACCTGAAGTTCACCAATTCAGCAAGATGAGCAGGCAAGTGAGCTCCAGGATCCCCTATCTTTACTTTTCACAGGCCCAGGATGCTGCTCTTGACTCTTTCACTGGTTGCTAGGGCACAAACTCAGGAACTCAAACTTGCTTAGCAAGCATTTTATCAATTGAGGTATCTCCTCAAGCCCTAAAAATACCTTGTTTTCAGAGACAGTCTTACTCGCTATGTAGCCTAGGTTGGCCTGGAACTCATGAGCCTGCCTGACTCTTCTGGGTGTTGAGTAAAATATCTTTTTCTAACCTCTTCTCTCTCTCTCTCTTTCAAGACAGGGTTTCTCTGTGTAGCCTTGGTTGTCCTGGAACTCACTCTGTACACCAGGTTGACTTCAAACTCATAGAGATCTGCCTGCCTCTCTGCCTCCTGATTAAAGGTGTGTGTCAACACACCCAGATGACCCTTTACTTTCATGAAAATGTCTTAAGAGGTAATATAACCAACCACATGGTTCAAAATCCACAAAGTTCACACAAAAGGTGGCAGACAGCAAGATTCAAATTGTAAGTAAGCCTCCCAAGGTTCTGGAAATACATGCGGTGCAGACATTCCTTTGATGACAAAGACAGTGTGGTGAGATCACAGGCAGAAGCCACTGACTGACTGCCCTGAACAGGCCATCCAGGCCAGAAGAGTTGTAAAGCAGCAGTGCCCACTTTTAGGAAACTATGAACACCGAAGAGTCTCAACCCAATGACAAGGCACTTATCTTTACACAGGACTCTGCACTTGGTTCCCCAACTATCCAGTACTGTCACCTGATTTTGGAATTGTGAAGCAGGAGGCAAAGCATGTCAACAACATGCTGGTCCTGAGTGTCCTGTTTCTGCTTCTGATTAAAATCTAAGTGACACCCTCTTCTAGTCTCCACTGATATCTGTGTACAGATACACTCAAATAAAAATAAATCTTAGAAACAAACTAACAACATAAAAACAAAGAAAGAAAAAGGGCTGGCTGTGGTGGCTCACAATGATAATTTCAGCATTTGGGAGGCTAGGGCAAGAGAATCAGCATGTGTTAAAGTCTGCCTATGCTATGCAGTAAATTCTAGGATAATCTGGGCTACAAAGACACCGTCTCAAATAAAACACCCAGTTGGTAAAGTGCTTGCCATGCAAGGTCTTGAGTTCAAGCCCCAGAAACTACTTTTAAAAACCAATTGTAAGGCTGGAAAAATGGCTCAGAGGTTAAGAGCCCTGGCTGCTCTTCCAGAGGTCCTGAGTTTGATTCCCACATGATGGCTTACAACCATCTATAATGATATCTAGTGCCCTCTTTCTGGCAGGCATGCATCCAGACAGAACAAAACAAAATAGCAATAACAACAAAACCCAATTGTGAGCAGTGTGGTGGTGGTGCACACCTTTAATCCCAGAATTTGAGAGGCAGAGGCAGGTGGATCTCTGTGAATTCAAGGCCAGCATGGTCTACAGAATAAGCTCCAGGGCAGCCAGGGTTGCACAGTTCTGGTAGTGTAGGCTTGTAACCCCAGTGTAGGGAAGGCAGAGGTGGATCCCTGGTGATCCTGACTGGCCTAATAGGTCAAATTCCAGGACAGTGACCTGCCCCCCCTCCAAAAAAACAAAAAACAGCTTGGGGCTGGAAAAATGGCTCAATCAAGAAATAACTTTTGGTGCAAACATGAAGACCTGAGTTTGGTTCCAGCACCTACTTAAAGACTGGTGTGGCAGCAAGTGTCCCACCCTAGCACTAGGGTAGTGAAGATAGGAAGATCTGTAGAGCTTGCTAATCAGCCAATCTAGCCAAATCCATGAGCTCCAAATACAGTGAGGGACCCTGCTTCAAAAACTAAGATGGAGAATGAAATGAGGGATACTCAACATTGATTTTGTCTTCACATGAACACATGCTCCTATAAAGACATAAACTCAGGAACACACACACACATCATCAGATGGCGGTGCCTGAGGAATGACAGCTGATGTTGATCCCTGGTCTCCTTCCAAACTGTTCACCCCACACACACAAAAGTATAGCTGTGAACTCCTAAAGTAGGTTCTCCAGGGAACAAGCAGGATCTGCCTGGGTGTACTCTCAAGCTAACTAACTCCCCTAGTCCTGAACTCAGTCTTGTCCTGCCCCTTAGCTGGAGGACACAGAGAACAAGCGGAGTGACACAATGGCTGGATGTCAGCAACCACAAGTCACCTATGCAGGAAGCAGGCAGAAGGGAGCAAGAGTAGAAGCACGGGCATAGGAGGACCAGCTCCACCAGGCAGAAGAGGGACGAAAGCTAAGAGCAAGACTGCAGCAGTCATGTCTAGCCAATCCCCAACCACAGCTTACAACATGAGCTGCCCAGGAAAAGCTCATGTAGAGTCAGCTGTGTTCCCAAGTCCAGGTGCCAAGCCTAACTTCCTCTTTCTGGAGACCCCATCTCCACCCTAGGCTGACTGGCTGGCAAGAAGCCCTCACCTTTTGCCTGCCAGCATAGCTAATACCCAACAAGCAAGTTCCACCAAACATGAGGCTGGCCAGGCAGCTGGCTGTATCCCCTTGCTCACCCACCTCATGTTCCTATAGAATGGCTACGACAATCCCATCCTCCTTCCACCCACCAGGGCAGATATATGGCAAACTCGCTAGAGGAACTACTACTGTCTTTCATGTTATTATATAGTCATTCGTGTATTTGTTCAGTAACTGATTTCTTTTGTTTAATAAATGGGCTTCTTTTTTAAATGCTGTGGAATAATCCTGTACACTGTGAATATGTATTATTCTCATTGGTTAATAATAAAGCTGTTTGGCAAGGCAGGATAAAGTTAGGTGGGACAATCAAACTGAGGACTCGGATGAAGAAGGGCAGAGTGTGGGGAGATGCCAACAAGTCACCTAAGAAGCAAGATGCTGGAGGACAAGTAAAGTCACAAGTCATGTGACAATACATAAATTAAAATGGGTTCATTTAAATGTAAGAGCTAGTTGGTAATCACCCTGAGCTACTGGCCAAGCATTCTGTAATTAACATAAACTTCTAAATGTTTATTTGGGACTGGGCAGTGAGATAAAATACTCCAGCCCCATTTACATTTAAAAATATATAATTTGTTTTTTATTTTATGTTCATTGCTGTTTTGCCTGCATGTATGTCTATGTGAGAATGTCAGAAGCCCTAGAACTAGACATATGTATACGTACATTATATAAATCAAATGAGTTTACACTACTTGGAGTGCTAATGCTCCTCCCAAGAGCCACAGACTAACAGAAAACTAGTACCAGGCATGGGAAACCTCCGTTCAAGATGTTGGTCAGGGAGAGACTCCCAAAACAAAGCAGGCTATTGCTGTTGCCACTGGTTACCTCCTAGAGCTAGAAGGTAAGAACTAATTGCTGAAAACACCATATGTTTGGACACATGCAATAAAGAAATTGAGCTAAAACTGACCTGGAAGCCTAGTTCTCATACTATCCAAAGGTGCCATGCAGGCTGTCAAGGGAGAAAAGCAACCAACAGTCCTACCTAGCTATGAAGCCTGCAACACAGCATGGCAAGATAGTCCCAAAGGAGCAATAGTGGCATCTGTATCTTAGAGGTAGCCAAAGGCTGTTTAGCTGGACTAAAGGAATTCATGCCTATAAACTGTTCTATAAACTTAGTTACCCAAGACAACTATCCATGGTTGGCGAGTTCATGGATCCTAAAGAACAGCGATTCTCAACCTTCCTAATGCTGCAACTCCTAAGTTCCTCATGTGACCCCAACCATAAAATTATTTTGTTGTTCTTCCTAACTGTAATTTTGCTACTGTTATGAACCATAATGTAAACATTTGATATGAAGGCTATCTGATGTGACCCTATGGGGTAACGACCCACAGGCTGAGGACCACTGCTAAAGAGGAACCATCTACTGCCATTTTCCATCTACTGCTATTGCAGTTTAATTCCCAATGCATCCTAAATAAAATACCTATCCTTATATACAAAGAGAAGCTCTCACCTCTTATCAAAGAAGCTTCTTTTTGCAGTACAATCACAGAAAACTACAACTGGTCAAAACACAGATAACAAATGGTCGGGGGGGGTGTCCCTCCCTAACTGGTATACAACTCCTACAATTAAGGCTCAGGGAACATTGCAGGAGAGAGAGATCATGGACCCTAAAGGGGAGGGAGTAGAAAAGACTTTAAGAGGCAGAGGACCGTTCACTGCAAGGCATCTTCTAGACAGGGAGCTATAGCCATGAAATCTTAACATTTTCCAAGCAAGATCTGCATAAAGACAATAGCAATTAATATCCAATGTGGATGAGGGACATCTCACAGGCTCCACACCTAGAGGAAGAGCTACAGGCAAATAACGGCTGCTAAGAGAAAGAAAATCATTCTTCTTTTCTAGGGGATGAACCCTTGACAGGTCATTCAATCCCAAGCAGTCAGCCATGAAAACATACACATATACAGCAGGCAACACTAAATGGGCTTAGCCGGTTGTATTTATGTATACATGTGTATATGTAATATATGCAACAATAATAAAGAAAAAGGAGTCATGAATTTCAAGTAGGGACACAAGGAATTGGAAGGAAGTAGGGTAGAAATGATTTAAATAAGCATTCATGCATGAGATTCTCAAAAATAATGAAAATAAATGTAAAAACATAAAGAATACGATTTGAAAACAAAAAGTGTGATTGCTAAAAAAAAATCCTGCGGAAGCTACTATATGTGTGGCATGATTTTAAATCACTGCACTGAGTTCTCACATGCACATACCATAAGATTCACAGACTAAGGGTTCCCTAGACTCCTTCAATCTACCTGTGCAGCATACCAACAGATGACCTGTATAAAGCATTTGCTGTATATCAGACACTGTTCCTTACCCATTTTAATCCTTACATCTCCATGCAGCCATATTATGATGTTTACATTCAAAGTAAGGAAGCTGAGGTGCAAAAGTAACCAGAGACACAGAGAGAGAACACAAAAGCACCATGGACAACCTTGACCCCAGGCAATGTGGCTTTGAATCACCACAAGCACCTGCCATTGACCTGGAGGAGATAACCTGGCACACCAGGGAATTTCCTCCATCAAAACTGGCCTGTGAGCATATTCTTGATCGCTAGTTAATGCAGGTGAGACCATTCCACTGTGAACAGTGCCACCCCTAAAGCAGGTGGGTCTAGGTTATATAAGAAAGCTGGTTCCTGCCCTGCATTCCCTTCACGATGGACTAAAAGGAAATAAACCCTATCTTCCCCAAGTTGCTATGGCTGTGGTTATTTATCACAACAGAAAACAAACTATGTCAACTTCTAATCTTCTGACAGACAGATCATCTAAAATAACAATTACACTCGACTCTTCTACCACCTAAGTACAAAGACATCTATGTCCATAGCCACAGGCCTCTGAGCTATGTACCTCCAGCCTGGGCTTGTTCTACCAAGGCCTGCCATGACAAAATATGACCAGCTTCCACTAAACTTTCCAAGACAATTGGTAACTCAAGCCAGAAACAAAACCACAGCTGCCATAGAATAACCACACTTTAAATCACAGCATCACGCTGCTCAGTTGTCTGGGACCCCAAACTGGGCTTTGCAGGTTACCAAAATGCTCTGCAGGCTGGGAGGGGAACCAAAGGTCATGATGTCCTCAGCACCCCACAAGCACAGGTGATGAACAAACAAACCTAGACATATGCTTAGTCACTGGCTCTACTGGCTCCTGAATATTGTCATTGACATTTCAGAGTCAAAAACCTACCAAAGGACCAGAAGAGACAAAAGAACTCTCCAATAGTCAAAGGCTCATCCCACCAGAGGAAAAATCAACTACTGGATCACTATCATCCCTAGGAGGACCTGCTATCACTGCCAAGAAGACAGGATGTACTGCTGGCTCACCTGCTATAGCTAAGAGAACCATCTGCAGACAGAGGATCTGCCATTGCTGCTAGGACACTACCTGGTATCCAGACACCTCTCACCACTGCTAGGAGGAAAGGATCTATGAGCCAGGCCAAGGAAGGCAACAGAAAAGGCAAAGCCTATCTTCAGCACATCTTCTAGAAGCATTAGGTGGGATAACAGAGCATGCACTCACACACACGCTGATGCCTACTTGCCTCCACCATGGCTAAGCTTTAACCACAGGCTTCCTGTAACCTATCTCCTTGACATGGCACAAAACAGGTACTGGTGAGCAAAGCAGGGTAGAACTAAACAGAAGCCACCTCCAGTTCCCTGAAATGACCCATATGATCAGGGGTAAAAGGCCATGACATATGGATGCAACTTATTCTGAAATGGCTCAGCAGGGAGGTGGGGCACTTAAGTACATGGCTATGACATAAGGATATACAGGGTGCTTGCTTTTTTCATACCTTTTCCATGATTTTCAAATTATTTTCTCTTTCATTCTTTTTTTCAAGGTCTCATGTAGCCCAGTTCTAAAAGATTTCTTCTTCAAATGGAGGACAGCCCTTGTGCTTACTCCACCTGGTATTCTGGACTCCAGAAGTGAAAGAACCCTATCTAGGAACCAACTCACCCAAGTTTCTATTCTAGCTGCGAAGCTAGTAGGGAGAGTCAAGTGACTTAAGGTCACTCCCAGCTGGGAGCAGCACAGCTGGAATACAGACAACTGCCAATTCTACCTCCCTACAGGGACCTGTAATAGGCAAGGGACTAGGATTCTTAAACCGTAGTCCTGCTGAGAAAGCAGGTTTTCTTAACTACCAA
Source organism: Bramus lutescens (assembly GCA_001685075.1). Lineage (NCBI taxonomy): Eukaryota > Metazoa > Chordata > Mammalia > Rodentia > Cricetidae > Bramus > Bramus lutescens. Next base: position 80,140 of record LOEQ01002538.1, read on the forward strand.
TGCTGGAATCATCCTGGAGAAAGCTAAGGTCAAAACTATGGTATGATTTTGCTTACCAATGAGAGCTTCAACAGTGTTAGGGTGAGCAATTAATGCTGCACTCCCTACAGGTGGAGAAAAAAAGCCAGTAGTGGCTCTCATAGCCCTCCTGCCCCCTGTACCATCCCAGCTTCTTGTCATAACTACTTAAAAGGTCCAAACCCTCCTTTCCCCAAATTGAGAGGCCTTAATGCATTGGTCAACCACAAAAAGGGGGGGGGGATAATCAGAGCAAAGTACTAAGATGGCAAGAAGTTTGGTACCATCACCTAAAGGACCTAAAGGACCTCTGGGACCCATGAGAAGACAAAGGCAGTCAGAGGTTTCGCATCAAGAGTTAAAAAAAAAAAATTTATAAGCCAAGTGTGGTAGCACATGCTTTCTTTAATCTGTGCTCAGAAGGCAGAGGCAGACAGATCTCGGTGTTTGAGACCAGTCTGGTCTACAGAGGGCATTCCAGGACAGCCAGGACTACACAGAGAAACCCTGTCTAGAAAAACCAACCAATAGAGTAACATGAGGTTTTTCTGAGGCCCAAACTAGACATAAACAGCCAGATGGACAAGGATCCAAACAAAGGTGTATAGTGACCAAATCAGTCAGGCCCATAAGACTAAAATCTCACCTGGTCACTTAGCCTTTACAAGAGCATTCTCTACTTTAGTTTCTCTGTCTATAAAATTGGGCTAGTAAGAGTTACAGAGACTAGCGAAAGTTAACGCAAACATTAATGCTTAGAACAGTGTCTGAAATGTAACATCTTCAAACAACCAAGATCATTTTAAAGAATATGGGGGCTGGAGGTATAGCTCAGTGGCAGGGTGCCTGCCTAGCATGCATAAGGCCCTGGATTTCATTAACAAGCACTATAAAAACAAAATAGAAAAAGAAGTTTGGACAAGTCAAGCCCTGCTCCACACACTGCTTCCTCCCCATCTATCTCTGAAAGGCCTAGCCTACATCAAAAGAAACCCACAATGCCCTGGCTCTTTCTCACAAGTAACACTGGGCAGAAACAAGAGGACAACCCTCTGCCTCCTTCCTAAGAGAACTAACTTGTATTCTCCTCACACCCATGTATGGATCAGACCTAGGACCTTGACAGGAAGCAAGCAAATCTAGACCAGAGAAGGACCTTCCTCTTGAAAACCCGGCAAAAAGACTCTGCCCAGCACTCCCAGGACAGACAGGAGAAACATGCAACAGACACAATAGCACACAAGAAAGAAAAAGAAGAAGAAAATAAAACTGGCCCAGCAACCCCTGTCTTTGCTGACCATGTCAGGGGGTACATTAGAGTGCTTCCATACTGGACAACTTAAGACAGCTCTGGGGTCTACTGCCAAGTTCCAGCCTAGAAAGCCATAGATTCGAGAGCACATTACTCCCTCTATTGGAGCCTCTTCCACTACATGTGCCATTCAGACTGTAGGAGGGTTCTGGGGAGACCCTCCCTTGCTGCACATGTACAAATGGATGGATGGCCTCTGTCATCAGCCTCTGGGCTCCATGCTCAGGGACAGTCAACACACAGGACTATACTGAAGAACTCCTATTTGCTCTCTTCTCCAATACTTCTAAAGAGAGGGCTGTTCTCTGTACTTGATTATCTACAGTGATGGCAGGCAGCATGAACTCACGTATCCTTTCCAAACTGCTCTCAGCCAGCTGGCAGGATATGTGTACAAATTGGCCAGGGAAAAAACGGTTAGGGACATCGGTCGCCTCTGTAATCTAGACAGATGTTGGCCCTGGAACAAGAGGCATAAGGCAGGCAGGCATGGCTCTATTTGAAGGCCTAGAAACCTCGTCTGCAAAACTGGGACCCAGGAAACAGAAAGGGATGACAATCCACTCTATACAGGCATATACATGTTTACCAAGACTTCAATCACAAGAACCACAAACCCATTAGCCTGCCAAAAGAACCATACCCAGCAGGCTGCTTCACAGTCAGTTCACTAAGTAGAGTGGTCGGTTGCACTGAGTTCCTCTCGGGAGCTCAGGGAGGCACTCCTCAGCTGAGTGTCGGCCTGGGGTCTTGGTCACTGGGGCTTAGGCAGACATTTCCACATGTGACAAAGGCACAAAGCCAAGCACTGCAATATGATACAAGATGGGAGCTGGGCTGGGACACTGCTGTGGGTGCACCCATCTGTTCTGACACCCAGTTATGATGTCACCCACAGAAGACTTGCCTTGGGCATTCCTTCATGGGAACCATTCCCCACTAAAAACACGAAGCACGATACTTGCCACTGCACTGGCATAGAGGTAAGTCTGCCAAGACAGGACACACACACACACACACACACACACACACACTCTAAAGCATCCCTTTCACCGAAAGTTCAGACACCCCTGCTAGTTCTAAAACTTTTTGGCAGATCCCTAAAGGGACAGTGAGGCTGTAATGGGAACTCTTGTACCTGATGGCTAAATCAACCCTGTTTTGGAGAGTGGGGGAGAAGTTAAGTTTTCTTGGTACAGTTCAGGAGTGTCTGAAATAGGTAGAAAAGGGGATGTGAGATTCCCCACCACACACAAAACTCCAAGGGAGTACCAAAAGTATTTAATCACATCACACACAAAGCACTAAGTGCCGGGCACCGCTGAGGGGAGGACTCTGTCCCCTGCACACGGGGTTTGGTTTACTCCCAGTACCTCCTTTGGGCCGGGCTAGACTTCTGTGATGCAGCGTTTCATTAAGAGGCAATTAAGCCACCAGGCATCGCTGTCCAGAGCTGAAACACTGGCACAAAGCCACAGTTGGGACACCAGGTGCCTCCACAAGCTGCTCTCAGCCCCTAGACTTCTACTCAGCTCAGCAGAAGCTCCTGGCCAGTGGCTCCCAGAGCACGCGACACTCTACAGACGTGGGTCCAAAGGCGACATCCTCGAGGCTCCGAACCCAGGTACACTCCAACTTGTGCCCGGGCTGGGGAAGAGAGGCCCGCAGCCAGGCGTCGCCTGTGCCTTGCCGAGGCGCAGTGGACGCCGAGCTGCTGAGGGTGGA
>LOEQ01002538.1:83384-106736 GCA_001685075.1 Bramus lutescens
GGGCGCGGGGAGGTGGAGGGAGGGCAAGACGGGCGCGCTCCAGACGAGGGCGGGGCGTGAGCAGGAGGGCCGGAAAGAGGCCAGGCCGAGGGCCTGGGCGGTAGTGGGCGGGGTCTGGGGCGGGCTTATAGGAGATGAGGCGTGCCATTGGCTGAGCCAAGAAGCGGGACTCGGGGACTGAACCTTGGCGGCTAGGTGACCAAAAGGGTCCCTGGTACTTGTGGGGATCACAAGGATCAACAGTATAGGCCCCGGGTCTGGAGGAGGTAGGAGTGGGGACCTGCGATTAGAGAATTGAGGAGGCAGCACAGGGCATGAATGATCTTTACTCCTGGAGGCCCAGGTCTGCCCCAGTGCCCAACATACAACCTAAAGCGGTCTTCTAAAGGCCGAACCTCCGTGAAGAAAGTGAAGAAATCTAGAGAGCTTGCAGACTCTGAGAATGGGGAAGGAACGCAAAACAATTTCAACAGAGGAGGAAATGGCCTAAGGGATGTCAGAGAGAATAACAGAGAAGCCCAGATCCTCCGGATCAAATCTTGGGAAGGTCCTGCCTATACAAAGAAGGAGAAAAGTTCATGCAGAAATGAGGCTAAAGTCTGGAAACAAGGTTCCAAGTGCTGACCTCACAACTACCCTCATGAACAGCATGAACGTGGAAGGAGAGACAGCAGATGGAGCAGCGATCTGTTCAGGGGAAGGACCACCACCTATGTACAGCCCCGGCAGTGGATGAACAGCTCCGGGAAAGGAAGTGAAAAGGGGGAAAGCCAGCCACTTCCAGCATATCTAACTCACTTCAGTGCCTCCACCAAGTCTTGGGATTCCAACCTGTGGTAACTGGAACCATGTGAGTGAGGGATGCTAACTCCTAATAGGTAGATAAAGCCAAATTCAAACCCAAGATTACATCAGACCATCAGATATTCCAACTTCCATAGGTCTTGTCCCCAGGGCAGATGTTGGACTCAAATCTTGTCACAACAGAGGGAGAGCCCCTTGCTGGCAGAAGCAAAGACACCTATTCAGCACTGCCTTTGGCACTTGGACAGTCCTGGTGGCACATTCCTAGTACTCAGTACAAGATCCAGGCCCAGCCTTCTGTCCCCATACCAAGCCTACTCCAAATCTGCCCCTGGAGCCCAGCCAGAGCCATGGGTTGGGCAGGCCCTTAGAAGGGAACTCATAGCCAATTCCTGCCAGCTGTCCACCTGTGGTGCCTCTGTGAGACCAGGAAAGGTTTGGGTGAGAAGAGCAGTACAAGCGTAAAGTCCAACTGAGCCCACAATGAAAACACTGTGTTACCCCCAAATGGTGACAAACACTGGGCCAGAGGAGGTCAAGGATCTGAAGAAAGGTGTTTTAGAAGACCCCTCACCCTTCTCGGCCCTGCTATGTGCCTTTGAGGATTGCCTTTGCAGACAGCATCAAGAGCGGAAGGGGTGCAGATCACAAATGGTTTCCTTATCACTGGCCTGCAGAAGAGTGGCGCTCTCCATTTCCTTCCCCGACCCAGGGAACTGCATTACCTACAGGGTTCCCTACATTTTGCTCCCACCTTTGTGAAGCACCCCCTTACCTAGACTTCTTCTGATTTACCTTAATTGAGACTATCTTCTGTTTCCTGTTGGGGTCCTTCACCCACCCTAGATCCCCTGGATTGACCTGGTTTGCAATAATGAGCCATGGCTCTACATAGTTCAGTCTTTAGGCTTAGAAACATGGGCAGAACTTTGTGTCCCATAACCCTCTCTTACCTCCAGCTGGAGCCAAGCATGAAGCCATTTTGTTCACTTTTAGTCTGTTCCTGTACACTAGCAGACCTTTCAGGTTCCACATTCAAGTGGCTCAGGTAATAGCCTCATTTCCCCCAGGGCAGTACTCCTTTGTGACTTCACCCACTGAAGTCACCCCAGAGACAGTGCTGAATGTTCCATGCTAGAGTCTTGGCCTCTTAGGAGGCAGGGACAGCAGGCCTGGCCAGCTCAGAGGACACTCTGTCCACGGTGTAAATGAGGACGCTGCTGGCCCATGTCTGACAGGGATGTAGCGGGCAGCCTCAGAGGCACTGGGCACTCTGGGAACCATGGATGACGCTGCCGTCCTCAAGCAACGAGGCTACATCATGGGGATAAATTTGGGAGAAGGCTCATATGCCAAAGTCAAATCCGCTTACTCTGAGCGCTTAAAGTTCAACGTGGCGGTCAAGATCATCGATCGCAAGAAAGCCCCCACAGACTTCCTGGAGAAATTCCTTCCCCGGGAGATTGAGATTCTGGCCATGCTAAACCACCGCTCTATTGTCAAGACCTATGAGATCTTTGAGACATCAGATGGCAAGGTCTACATTGTCATGGAGCTTGGAGTCCAGGGTGACCTCCTTGAATTCATCAAAACCAGAGGAGCCCTGCAAGAGGATGATGCTCGAAAGAAGTTCCATCAGCTCTCCTCGGCCATCAAGTACTGCCACGATCTGGATGTTGTTCACCGAGACCTCAAGTGCGAGAACCTTCTGCTTGACAAGGACTTCAACATTAAGCTGTCTGACTTCGGCTTCTCCAAGCGCTGCCTGCGGGATGATAGTGGCCGACTGACATTAAGCAAGACCTTCTGTGGGTCAGCAGCTTATGCGGCCCCCGAGGTGCTGCAGGGCATTCCCTACCAGCCCAAGGTATATGACATCTGGAGCCTAGGTGTGATCCTCTACATCATGGTCTGTGGCTCCATGCCCTACGATGACTCCAACATCAAAAAGATGCTGCACATCCAGAAGGAGCACCGAGTGGACTTCCCATGCTCCAAGAACCTGACTGGTGAGTGCAAGGACCTCATCTACCGAATGTTACAGCCAGATGTCAACCGGCGGCTACACATTGATNACATCAAAAAGATGCTGCACATCCAGAAGGAGCACCGAGTGGACTTCCCATGCTCCAAGAACCTGACTGGTGAGTGCAAGGACCTCATCTACCGAATGTTACAGCCAGATGTCAACCGGCGGCTACACATTGATGAGATCCTCAGCCATGGCTGGGTGCAGCCTAAGGCACGAGGTCTGTCCTCTGGAGCCGTCAACAAAGAGGGGGAAAGCTCCCGGGCAACTGAGCCCTTATGGACCCCTGAACCCACTGGTGCTGATAAGAAGTCTGCCACCAAGGTGGAGCCTAGGGAAGAGGCACAACCCGAGACCCAACCTGAGACAAAACCCCAGGAAGACACTGTGCAAGTGGCCAGGCAGTCAGAGACCGTGGGCCTCAGCAGTGAACTGAACAGGGAGACAGAGGAAGAGCACCCCCAACAGTCTTCAGAGACACATACCTAGTGAGCCCCTTGCAGCCCAGGCGGCCATCAGGGAATGAGGCACAGCTCTGGCTTGAAGCCTGAGCCTAGAAGTCAATGGGTGAGAGAGAGAGAAGGAAGATAGTCCCGGAGGAGCTGCTATTTTCATCACTTTCTTCTCCCCCTTTGAACTTGGTAACTCACATGGCTAAAGAAGCAATAAATCACTATATTGGTGCAGACCCTAGTCCTGGACTCCCCGTGGCTTCCTATCAGACTGCAAATCCTCATTCATAAGGAAATCCATTCCCCACCCACTAGCCTAAACTGTATCCTCAGATCATGATTGAGTTAGCAGCACCAGTCAGAGGCTGGTTGGGGGGCATTTGGAGGGGCAGAAGCCAGGAATGATGGCGAATTGAGGAGGATACAACTTCTAGAAGGAAGCGAGAAGTGCAGAGAAGGATGGAGAAAAGGCAAGGAGAAGACAGTCCAAGAAGGTTGAATACTGGCAGCCTGCAAGAGGAAGGGTAGGCAGCCAGAGCCCTCTCTTGCACTGGGGGCTTGCACTGGCTGCATCAGGAGCTCAGGGTACAGGCAGGTGTTTCATCACTACTTCGGAGCTCTCAGCTACACACACCTGTGAGGGTCTGGGGAAAGACTACAGATGGTGGTGGACCCCCAAAGTACCTTGGTTGGTTCCCAACTTTCTTGGCAGCTGGTTTTCAGCTCTGCTCATCATGGGATGTGTTCCTCCTTGTCCAGCTGATAACCAGTTCTCAACTGTGCCCTTGGTTGCTCCACACCATTTTTCAGCCCAGAAGTAGGGGGCTCTGCTAGTTAACCCAAGCATGTCCTACAGCCATGGACAGCTTTGACTGCATCCCAGTCTCTTCCAATCTTAATCCGTTCCAGAGGAGATGCCCCCAGTCAGAGCTGGAAGCTGACCTTAGCAAAGCAAAATTGGCAGCATGTCTGAACTCTATGGGCAAGAAAGGTAGCTACTGGCATTCCACATGGCAGCTTCTGGTGTTCCACATGGGCGTGGCCTGCATCTGGCACCACGGGCTGCCATGTGCTGCCTGTCTTGCTTACACCATGTCCCAAGCAGTCCTCACCTTGCTGTTGTGGCCCCTTTTTCTTCACCTCACTCTGGGCAACCTCATGGAGGTCTAAGGGTTTAATACACAAAAATAACATTTAGACTCATCTCAACCCTGCCCCCACTGATGTCTCTACCTTGAGAAGACACCCATGCCAATTTACTCTAGAGCAGTGGGATCCTGCGAGTTCCTGAATGTTCTTCCTACGTCCCCCACCTCATCCAGCCAATCTTCACCCCACTGTCTGCTGTTCTACCTATTATCTCCCAGCGTTATAATCATCTAGGTTACCTCCGACCACCCTCAGAAAGGATTTCAGTGCTGGCTTCTAATCTGCCCATCAACAGCCCCTTATCCCTGCACCCCAACACATTTGCCACAAGCATACTTGACAGTTCAGCTCTGAAGGCTGTGCTCATCTCCCCAGGCTCACCTAAGGGACACTGTCCTCCTCAAAGCCTTCTAGGGCCAAGCTACGCTCTTAGCCTGCTTCTGTGAATTTTGCCTGTGAGGACCAAGTATCCATGGTTGAGGCACAGTGCTGACCCTGAGCAACACTGGTAAGAGTGAGACTGGAGAACCCCTATGAAGGAACTTGGATGGGGCAGAAGGCTGTAGGACATAAGGGACTGGGTGGTGGTGGGGTGCCCTGAGAGGCGTGTAGGCTTCTCTCCTCTTATCTCTTATAGTCTTCCCATGATTTTAGGGACAGAAGACACCAACAGGACATGAGGCTGCTTGAAATTCAAGTAGGAGACAGTTGGGGTAGTGAGGAGATGCAAGAGCTCCTGCTATGTGCATTACAGGTATAGAAATAGCTCAGAGAAGGTGGGTTCCTACCAGAAAGTACAGCACCCAGAGTACGATGCGCAAGTACTGAGCCCAGTCTTCTACAAGCGGCCTTATCCTGCAGAACCATTCATGTGAACTGCTGAATCTGACTTAGTCATCTGTAGTGGTACTCGGGGGTTTTAGGACCAGGAAAGGACTTCAGGGTGGCTTCTATGGTCCTCCACACCTGCCCTACCTCACTGAACATGCATCTGTCTATCCTGGCTCCTCAGAACAACCCTAGCACTACCTACNCACCCACCCACTCCTGTTCACCAGGTCTGTGACTAATCTGCCCACTGTGCCCAAAGATCCTTGCCAACTCCTAACCCCAAACATGGAACTGCTTTCATCCAGCAGACTGGACCACCAGTGGACTGACTGAACCTGGGAAGCTTCTATTGATTCCAGGGACACAAGCTCACAGGAATGTTTCTTCAAACCCCACAGAAGCGGCAGGGGATTGGCTCCAGTGAAATGACAAACATAGGGCCAGTTCCCAAGGCCTGATAAGGAAACAGGCTTGGGGTTAGACCTGGATCACCTCCCTTAGGGCCACAGCAAGAAAGAGGGCCAGGGAGGGTTACCATAGGCCTGAATGCCAGCTTCATTCCAGTGGGTAGGGAGGGGGTGCTCCTTCTAGGCCTTCCTGCCTTCCAGGGGCCCCATTCCCCACAGCCTAGTCCCTACTCCCAGCAGCCTGGCTTTATGACTTCATTTGCTGGTCACTTGGTGACAATGCTGAGCGTTCCACTCGTCCAAGTCCAGGCCCAGCCCAGACACCTCCCCACAGTGGGAATGAGGACCATGCCTGCTGGCCCATGTGGGGAGGGGATGTAGAGGGAGGCAGCACCAGCTGCTCCTGACACCATGGATGATGCCATGGTCCTAAGGAAGAAGGGTTACATCATGGGAATCAATCTGGGCAAGGGCTCCTATGCAAAAGTCAAATGTGCCTACTCTGAGCGCCTCAAGTTCAACGTGGCAGTCAAGATCATAGACTGCAAGAAAACACCCACTGACTTTGTGGAGAGATTCCTTCCTAGGGAGATGGACATCCTGGCTACCGTCAACCACCGTTCCATCATTAAGACCTATGAGATCTTTGAGACCTCTGATGGACGCATTTACATTGTCATGGAGCTGGGTGTCCAAGGTGACCTCCTCGAGTTCATCAAGTGCAGAGGAGCCCTGCATGAGGATGTGGCATGCAAGATGTTCCGCCAGCTCTCCTCAGCCGTCAAGTATTGCCACGATCTGGATGTTGTTCACCGAGACCTCAAGTGCGAGAACCTTCTGCTTGACAAGGACTTCAACATTAAGCTGTCTGACTTCGGCTTCTCCAAGCGCTGCCTGCGGGATGATAGTGGCCGACTGACATTAAGCAAGACCTTCTGTGGGTCAGCAGCTTATGCGGCCCCCGAGGTGCTGCAGGGCATNTGCCACGATCTGGATGTTGTTCACCGAGACCTCAAGTGCGAGAACCTTCTGCTTGACAAGGACTTCAACATTAAGCTGTCTGACTTCGGCTTCTCCAAGCGCTGCCTGCGGGATGATAGTGGCCGACTGACATTAAGCAAGACCTTCTGTGGGTCAGCAGCTTATGCGGCCCCCGAGGTGCTGCAGGGCATCCCCTACCAGCCCAAGGTATATGACATCTGGAGCCTAGGTGTGATTCTCTACATCATGGTCTGTGGTTCCATGCCCTACGATGACTCCGACATCAAAAAGATGCTGCACATCCAGAAGGAGCACCGAGTGGACTTCCCATGCTCCAAGAACCTGACTGGTGAGTGCAAGGACCTCATCTACCGAATGTTACAGCCAGATGTCAACCGGCGGCTACACATTGATAAGATCCTCAGCCACTCATGGCTACAGCCTCCCAAGCCCAAAGCCATGTCTTCTGCTTCCCTCAAGAGGGAGGGGGAGGGCAAGTATTGAGCTGATTGCAAGTTGGATACTCGACTGGGCTCAAGACCTGAACACCGGCCTGACCACAAACTGGCAACCAAACCCCAGCACTGGGTGCTGGTGTCATCCGAGAATGAAGACAGGATGGAGGAGAGGCTGGCTGAGACTTCCAGAGCTAAAGACCATCACATCTCTGGAGCTGAGGTGGGGAAAGCAAGTACCTAGTGGTGGAGAGGGCCCTGGGGGATCATGGGGTGCAGTTTGCACTCACATAAGCTAAATAGGCAGGTAGGAGCTAAAGAAGGCACAGGCGCAAAACAAGTAAAATCCGTCAATTAAACCACTATTTTGATTACGTTCTATTAGCTTTTTTCCACTTAGTAGCAAAGACATTAATTATTGGCCACCAAATAAATCACAAAGAGTATACAAGCATTCAGAGTGCCCAGTAAGGAATCTTTTTCTCTAGGACTCATCCAGCGCGGGGATGTCCAGCATAGGAGTCCAGCATACTCAGGCCCAGGCAGACTCAGTGAGGCATGTGGCAGAGGGGACCTCTGCCATAGTCCTTTGCCAGGCTCACCCTTGTCAGCCTCTGGCCTTCTGCCACCCCCAAGGCTTCCAGGCCTGGACAGCTCCATGCTTCTTCCTTAACTAATGCAATATAAGCTACCCTGACCCTGCCTAATTCCTCCCCAGTGGTCAGTATCCATTAACCTCAGAGGCAATCAAAACTCGAGAGCTTTGCTGCTCAAGCCTCACTCTCCCATCCCCAGAAATGGGGTGGCCCAACTGACAGCTTGTGGCTATCTTCCCCATCCTGTGACCTGCAATGGCCCAACCCCCAGCATTCCTCAATCAAAGTGTCTAGATGCCATTTCTGGTTACATCCCTCCCCGAAGAGTCCCTCACACTGGTCAAATGCTTGAGGGGGTCAGCACCTAGGCAGCACCCATGCCCCCATCTCCCATCTCTGCTTCCAACTCGGGGAACCCCTTGGATTAAAGCTCAACTTCCCTGAGAGACAAAAGTACAAAATCCCTAGCCTGGGATCCTAGTTCCAGCACTGAGGCTCCTAGGGCACAGGAACTCATGGGGGAACATCTGGTTAGCAGAGGCCTGACCTAGTTTGTCTCTGTTGCCACGATAAAAACTTTCACCAAAAATAACTTAGGGGAGGAAATGGTTTATTTCAGTGCACACTTTCAGGTCACAGTCCATCACTGAGGGAAGCCAGAGCAGGAGCCCAAGTAGGATCCAAAGCAGAGACCATGCAGGAATGCTGCTTCTTGGCTTCTCTCTAGCCTACTCCCAGGCTCTTACACAACCCAGGGCCACCACCCAGGTATGCCGCTGCAGGGCCCTGCCCTCCTACATCAATTAGCAATCAAGAAAATGCCCCCACAGACATGCCCTCAGGTCAATCTGATGAGAGGTAATTCTTCAGTTGAGGTTCCTTCTTCTTAGGGTAACTCCAGCCGTGTCAAACAGACAAACACTAGGCAGTACAAGAGCCAAGGCAGGGAGTACCCAACCCAGGTGGTTTCCAGAGAACACCAGTGCAGAGGCCTAAGTGGACCAATGCCAGCAGACTCGAAAGGTGGTTCTCATGGAATCAAAGCAGGGTCTGGGGCTGAGAAGAGTCAGGTGTGCTTTAGGCCACCTGAATAGCTCAAGCCCTGGGCTTCTCAGAGGGTAAGCCCTGTGACACCACCAGCAGCTTCAAGACCATTGGCTGGGGAAATAGATTATAGTTTCAGACTCTGTTAGGCCCAGACAGTAGAGACTCTTCACCTCTGTAAGGCATAGGCTCATGGGCCCAGTAGGCCACTAGTCACCTGAGGGCTAGTTACCCTTAGTCCACAGGCAAAGAGCAGGCTGCTGGTGCACATGGTATTCACAGGTTTACAGCGAACCCAAATTCATCTTTTCATATTACAGCCCAGACTGAGGTAAGGCCGGTGTCTTGGCAGAGCCCAGGAGGAAGTATCAAGAACACTGGGATAAGCAGAGATTAGGGTGGGGAGGTATTGTAGGCCTACCTGAGCTAGAAGTTAGGTGCTAGGAGGTAAGAGCTGAAGTCACAGGAAAGTGACTTGTCCTGGTGTTAGCCTGATCAACAGGACCTACCTGGGCCTGTAACCAACAATCCAAATAGTCAGGCCTAGCTGGGAGCTGCCAAGCTGGACCCAGAACCCATGAACACAATGGCATGACTTCTGGGGTCTGAGCTACCCTTCACAGTGTAAGGCTCAGGTGTGAACTCAGCATAGAAGGCAGCTCTGTCAGCTACACATCTCCTCCCCCAGAGCCCCTTTCTTCTTAGTCCTGAGGTCCTGAGACACCCAGGTGGGCCCCAGGATATGGATCGGCAGCCCGGCCAGATGGTGCCAAGTGTTCTTTAATGAGGGTTCAGTTTCAGCAGGGCCTTGGGGGGACAGCACCAATGCTATACTCCCAAGGGGAGTGGTCAGCGTGACATGTCAACCTGGACATGGCACAGCACTACACACTTGTGGTTCCTGGATAACCAACTGCCTGTGGTCTGGGTCTCCAAGGCCTGGAGTCCTCTGAAGAGTAGACAGCTGTCGTATATGCTCTTCAAAGTGTCCCACAAAGCATCCACAGGTCCGGCCAGGCCTGGCTCTAAAAGAAGTCTGAAGCTTTGCGCCGGGCAGGAAGCTGCAGCAGGTTGTCTGTGATGGAAGCTGGGTCCTGTGTGAGGGGTGTGCGGGTGGCAGACCCAGGGGCTGGTGTGCTTGTGGGGGTCTGCGGCCCACCAGCTGGGGTCTTGAGGTGGGTAGAACGTGCTGGGGATGGTGTATAGCTTGCCCGCAGGGCGCGATCTGTATACTTGCTAGCTGTCCTGCTTACGAGGCGCTGGAGGGCTGGGGACATAGCTGGGTTCAGGCCTTTGGGAGTAAGACTGTAGAGAAGGGACAGAAAAAAGCAACCTTGTTAGAGGCCAGGTGCTGCTTAAGGCAAGGCCTCCCTCAGTTCCTCAGGAGGAGCCCTGTCAAGAGATATGGTCACTCTGAGCTGAGGAGGACAACACTGGGCACAAAGCAGTCAGGTCAGACCTGAGGCACTGTGGAACAGCTACCTCTGCCTGTGGGACTGGATGGAGTGCAGACTTTTGAGAGCTGGAGTTTCCAACTCTCTCCAACGTGAATGACATTGACTCCACAGAACTAACAGGAGCTCACAGTTAGGCAAGGAGCCTAAAGGTACCTCTTAGAGAAGGCCAAGGAAGATACTGAGTAGAGACAGAGAATGCCTCACAGTCTGCTCCATACACAGCCACAGCCCTTACAGAAGAACCGTGTGGATATACCCTGGGCTCTGTCCTGCAAGTCATGTACCCACATGGTCTTGGAGGCTGAGTAAGATGGGCACAAACTCATCTCTACTCCATCCTACCCAAGGGTCCAGCTGCCTCTCACCTGGCCAAGTTCTCTGTGACTCTCCGCAATGCTTCCTGCTTCTTGGCCCGGTTTTTGGCAGCTGCTTCATTGGCCATCTTCAGACCCAGACGCTCCCTGCGGCCTGGTTCCAAGATCTACAAGGTAGTGGGCATGTGAGTGACTTGTGATGGCCTTGCTACCCAGCCAGGCAGTCCGTTATCCAGCAGGGCAGCTGCATGGGCACCAGCCTCTCCTCCATGACTGTTATAATCCAGCAACTCATCGGTCTCAATAGCCTGTCAAAAGCCCTGCCCAGCTGGATGTAATTCTAGATGGAAGTTTCTGTCTCGCCTGGTCCTGCAGCTGTATCTGTCTCTGGGTTTTTATTGATCATGCTACATGTAGTGGTGCATTCCTAAAATCCCAGCAATTGGCAGGAGACTACAGAATGTGAGGCTGCCCTGATCTATACAATCAGACACAGTCTTAAAACAAAGAAAAGCAAGATGGCTCAGTGAGAAAAGGTGTTTGTTAAAAGCCCGATGACCTGGTTTGAATCCCCTGAGACCCCATGGGGTGGAAGGAGAGAACCACTCTGACAGGTTGTCCTCTGACCTCCATACATGTGCTGTATCACATGCCATGCACATAAATGCTTATACACATACTCACACAAATAAATAATAAGTGGGTGGGAGCTGAGAGTGGTAGCACATGCCTTCAGTCTCAACATTTGAGAGGCAGATCTCAGTGAGTTCATGGACAGCTGGGTCAACACAGTGAGGTCTAGGCAAATCTGAGCTACATAGTGAGACTCGCTCTCAAAACACACAAAAAAGCTGGTCCCAGCACTTCAGATACTAAAAGGGGTGGAGGGTATGTATAGGAAGCAGATCCTGGATTAAATCCCCAGCACCCCCCCCTCAAAAAAAATTCCCAAGTAAAAACAACCACCACCACCAACAAAAAAGTTTAAGCTATACCATTACCTTCTAATTGTTTTTTAAATTATTGTTTTATATTTAAGGTTTTCACTTTTCTGGAACTTACTTTGCTGGTACCAATATTCAGAACCTAGTTTTACCTTATCCTCAAAGGCCCTGCAATCTCGCACCATGGGAAACACTACCTTTCCCATACCCTCCATTTTCTGTCTGCCCCCAGCTTTCCACCCTGCTTGACACTTGGACACACAAGGCACAGTGGGCTGCTCTGCCCTGCCCCCTGCAGAGCCTGCCCAGGGTTTGTTTGTTTCAGAACTTTCCTGGAAGAGGCCACTGCAGGGCTAGTGCCACTTCCCGTGCAGTCAGAGCTGTGGTCCACACTTCCATATTCAATAGCACCTTGTTTGTTCTCCTGTTTGGCTTGGTTATCTCACATCCCAGATACAGTCTACAGTCAAGACCTCCAAAACCTCCACCCATGATCTGTCTAGGTGTGTGGTACATGAACTCTACCAACTGCTCTGGAGGACCCACAGCACCCTATCCGGGAGGTCCTCCTGGCTCAGACCAGGAGAGCAGTGTCAGGACTGCAGTGCACGTCTGATGTTTGCCTTATGAAAGCTATGCTCTTCCTGGGGATTCAGACTCTACTGCTGACTAACATGATCTCTCTCTGCCACAGCCTGAATTGATTACAGCTGTTATCTGGAGGCTTGAGCTGACTGGGGGCCCAGCCACCAAAGCATACCTACATATTTATCAACACCACATCTAATCTTGTCGGGTTTCCAAAGAAGATTCATGTTCTTGGTCTGCCCACTCAATACCCTGAGTCAGTGGGCTAGCACCCTCACAGTGAGCATGTATACTCTCAAGTATCAGGGACCTTTTCTCCTTAACATTCCAAACCACACTGATGCTCTCTGTTTTGTCCACAAACTCCCTGAAGCCAGGGACACTGTATTTTCTTTCCCTATAGTTCTCAGGCATACCCGCCTCCNCTCACTCCATCATAGCTCTTGGGCACGCCTGCCTCCCACCCACCCACTCACTCGGGCACACCTGCCTCCCACTCACCCACCCACTCACTCCATCATGGGTCACCTGATTTGTACACGTTGTTTGTCTACCTCTAGCTTCCTGTTCCACCAGAGAGAGGCCACATGATGTATACCAGGCCTTATCTGACTCAGTCTTTCTGATTTGCTCTACGTCTTGACCTCCACTGACCCAATCCTACAATGCTGGGCTCACACTGTACTATCCTGAGTGTCCCTACTATGCTATGTAATCAGAGGCCAGCATATGGTCCTTCTGGAAACACACACTATGGCTGCAGGCCTACAGGGCAGCTGGAGTTTCTGGGCTAACTCTGTGACAGTCTAGTCTCCAGGCCTGCTTTGTTACCTTGCCTTGGTCTCCACCCTTCCAAAGGTTTGCTAGTCCTACCACAATCCCCTCTTCCACAGAAGTCCCATGCTCGGTCTTGAGCAGCAGCACGAAGGCCTCCACACCGAGTCCCACCCAGCCTCACGTCCTCTCACCACAACCCACCTTGAAAGTCGGGCCTGGTGTCCTGTCCACATAGGGGCTCTCTGACCCTTCCACTCTCAGGGGGGTGTTCTCAACTTCTCCCCAAGTCATCAGTGGGGACTCATTCACACCTGCAGACAGAGAGCAGAGGACCTAGTGGGGTGCTGTCTTAATCCATGTATCCAAGCTGACATTAAGGCCAACAGGCAAACTCTTCTTCCCTGAGACTCCAGAGCCTAGCACCCCACCATCTGAAGGGGAACTTCAAAGACACCACAGCCTCAAGGCATGAGAGCTGTACTTAGGTTGGGGAAGGTGGGTCTACTGGATCCCATCCTAGCAGGGCCAGGGGCATCAACAGAAGAAAACACTTTGGGTTTCCAAGGCTTCCTAAATCCCAGTGCAAACCTATAGTGTCTTCCTATCCTTGAGCCCACGTGTTTATTTCCAGTTTCCATCTGGAGTCATTTCTGATTTAAGTCATTTGAGTTCAAGCTTGCTTGCCTGCTCTGCCTTTTCCAGTTACCTTGAGGGCTATGAATAATGTCAGTGTTAACCCATAGAAAAGAGTATTTTTTTGCCCCGTTGAAAGAGTACATCTTTCTATTAAGATTTGGGTTGGTGTATGCCAGCCAGAAGCACCCCTTGTTAGAGATTAGAAGCCTCTTCACTGTATAAGATAATGTACCTGTTTGAGCTTCCTCCCAAGGACAGTGCAGGGAGGTGGTTAGCTGACCGGATTGCCCTTTGTTCTGCCTTCTGACTGTAATTAGTATATACACTGGCTGAGAAATAAACTCAGGGTTGTTTGGTATTTACCATCGGTCCTCCCAGTCTAGCCTATGTTTCTGTCTTCATTTCTCTTAATCTAACTTTTCCATAGCCTCAGCGCCCCCTCCCAGGGAACCCCTAGCTAATTTCTGCTGGAGCAGCCTCCGACAGCACTGGGTGTGGGGGCCAGTGTGCAGTGAGGCAGAGGAGCAGCCTGTGTATCAAGGACACACCCAATCTCAGCTGCCTCCCTGCAGAGAGACGCGTAGGCCTGGTGTCCAGAACCTCTCCACCTACAAAACTCTCCAAATTTAGATCTGTAAGCACCAAGCACGCACACACGTCTGCCTATTCACATCACTGGGAAGACCAGAACAAGACATGGCATACTGGGGAAACTTAGGCACATTCCAGAAGAGTCTAGCCTGTGCACCACCCAGTCCAGTCTGGACTCACAGCCCATGTCTTACCAGGAGCAGGAGAAGGAGTGGCAACAAATCCAAAGCCGCCCACTCGGGGGGACTCCTGGGGAATAAGCTCTTTGCCATCAGGGCCAACCTTGCCCTGTTTGTGCTGGAAGAGAGAGAACCCAGAGTCAAGGGGTCTCCACAGCTGACTGACGGCAGGTGCAGGGGTGCATGTAGGAAACACTTCTGGGGTAGAGCTGGGGCTCTTCGGAAAAGAGCAGGAAGACCCCCATTTTCATCTTTTCCCAAGGGCTTTGAGGGACTGTAGTAGCAACCATCAAGCAAGGGGTGCCCCTTTTCCTCCACCCAAGGATGAATCTCTTAGGATGCAATACTACAAAGGGTCGGTGCTGTCTTTTTCCTTAGAGGCATCTGAATCTCCCCAATTTCCTGTCTCTCCTCCCATAACCCCATGATGACCAGAGCTACCCTCTGAGGGGACTCACTCTCTTGATCAGACTCCCCCTGGCACTTCCCAGAACACACGGCTCTATTCCCCTCCCTGCCTGCTAGATAGGTATGGGTCTGGATTAGCTTCCAGAAGCTTCTCTTACCTCAGACCAATATCATAGCGGCTGGTACAGGGCTGGACCCATAGGACATATGTCTGGCCCCACTGGAAGGGGGCCAAAGGCGACATGGGTCATACCACAAAGGGGCTGTGGTAGTTTTGCCAATTAAGCTTTTTTTTTTTTTACCTTTTTTATTGATTTATTGAGCTATACATTTTCCCCTGCCAATTAAGCTCTTATCTGGTCTCAGGACAATCCTAACTTAAAGGGGACAACTAAGATGAAAGATGCCATACCTTCCACAGTTAGCCCATCACATTTGTCCAGTTGCCTGGTAGCTCTGCTGACTCACCTGGGCATTCAGGGCAGCTGCCTGCTGTAGCTGGGACCTGCTCAGGGCCTGACTGAAGGGGTCCCGGAGGAAGCGTGTGTTCTTATGTACTACCTGACGTGGTTTCTTGAACAACTGCTCTTCATCAGGGACACCTATGAAAGGAAGAGCACAGTAGCAGGCATCACAGGGGTGGGATGCTCCATGCCCCACCCCAGCCCTAGAGGTCATGCAGCCTGAGGGGTAGAAGCATACTTCCTTAGCTAAGTCACCCCAACCAACACCACACCTACAGAACCTAACAAAGCGGAGTGGAAGGCAATGCTCCACAGATGTCACATATTCCCCGACCCCAAGATGGCCCAGGACCTCTCTCTGGTCCATGCTGCCAAGTGAACACACACACACACACACTTTAAAAGTTGGCTCAAAGGTAACGAGACAGACCAGTGTAGCCTGCCTTCCTGTCCTGGCCCTCGGTCCTATTCACTCACCCTCAGGATAGTACATAAGAGAATTCTTCGCCTTATACTTCCAGGTCTCTACTCCAGCCTGACTGCTCTCAATGGCTTGGTGCTCTGCTGATGGGAGTTCAAGATTATCTTTCTGTCGCTATAGTGATATGGGGGAAAAGTAGGGTCAGGGAGGCATTCAGACCTTGTGGCCCTGGGACTCCATCCCCAAAGAAGGTGCCTATGTTTTCAAACTCCAGGGCTACCTTCTCAAATTCCTCCTCAGCTTGGTAGAGCCACGCATGACGGGCATGGCTTTTTTCCTTGGCCACCTCCATGATCTCTTGGAAGGAGGCATTGTCCTCACTTGTGTAGCGGCTCAAGAAGACATCCAGGCTGGGCAGCGGTTCCTTCTCCTCATCTGCAGCCTCTCCTGCTCAGGCAGGGGTCACAGGTAGGGAACACAGAATCACTCACATGATCACCACTGTATAGCCAGTCTGGGGACCACGCCACTCTGGAAGAGCTGGGACCCTGACTCCTACTAGGTGACACAACAAACCCCAAGTGTTCAGGTAGCCCCAGGTGGCACCCATAGCTGCCAGCCAGCTCCATTCATCTGCTGGATGCCAAAAGAAGTCTGTGATCTGATGGCTGGTGAAGGGGCAGGGACGAACACTGAAGCAAGAGCTCATGATAAGAGTTAAGCAGGCCCTTCCTCTGCCCAAACTGTACTAACCCTGGAGGACTGACCTCCAAAGCCCCAAGGTTCTTCTTTCCTTCCCGGGACTGCCTTGTCCTAACTACCTTTCCCTTCCTGGCTGGTGTTACAGGTGAGTGTGGTCACTATGCATCAGGGTATCAAGTTCATTCCTAAGGCAGGAGCCATATGGCCTAGTGCTCTAGGGAGGGTCACACAGACCCTGGGCCACAAAAGCCAACCATACATACCACCTTGATCCATGCCACCAAGGCAAGTGATTTTCCTGTTAGAGGTAACATTGAAAATCTCAAGGGGGCATGTGAGGCCGAGGTTTCTCATCCATTCTGACAGTCTGAACCACTATCTGTGTGCCAGCCAGTGCCAAACACAGTGGCTACAAGTTCAAAAGCATTCAACTGTTGACTATTCCTGATACCTACAGAAGTTACGGCCTTTCGAAGCCTGTTTCTTTACCTGTAATTACAAGAACTCCAAAGTTTATTGGTAAAATAAATGGATAAAAAGAAGAACATCTTCAGATTGCCCTGTGACTACTGTATTTCCATCAAGGATCAAGCTCCAAGGGTAACGACTACTGTGTTCATGACAGAAAAAGCTGGGCTGTGGAGAAGCTATGCTTGAGTGAGCACATTGTAAATCTGCCCTAGTACAGTATGCTGCAGACTACAGCCTGGTACGGAAGTATCTTGCCCACCTCTAGTGATAAATCCTATTACTGATAAAAGATCAACCAACCCAGACAAGTCCCTTAGGATGCGGAACACGCACATAGTCAAGAGATCTATAAAGGGTCCCTCCTGACTTTTAAGATACACCCATACGTATGTTTGGTGCTCAGGAAACACGTTGAAGACAGCACATTCACCTGTTCTACATGTCTGTGGATGTGCAGCACACCATGTGCCAATCCAAATGTGGGGCCCTTTGATGGGAGCAAGACCACGACCCTGCTCTCTGGGAGGGCATTTGAATTAGTAATTAGGGTGAGAAGCAAACAAGAAACACTTTCCGAAATGTTACGTCCCGCAGTGAAACACAAAGCCAGCAGTGTGGCAAACAGTGAGACTCCAGTCTCAACAAAACAGAGAAGCCAAGGCAAGCCTATAGAGCCCCAGGGTGTTCCAATTTTACACAAAAGGTCAGGACCCTCAACGTCCACAAGTTCCTGCCTCTTAGCCTAAACAGGTAACACCTGAATATGGACCTGAAGGAAGAGACACAAGCAGCAACTGACGCAGAAGAAGGGGAATTAGGCATCTACAGGAGTCAGTAACGAAAGAGCTTTCCCAGTCCACAGACCCTACAAGGCAAAGGCTGGCACACTCAACAGGCTGGTGATAGGCTCTCATTCCAGAGACAGGCACAGAACGCTGCTCCTACACACTTGGGAGCTGGATAGAACTTCTGCTTCCCACACCAGGCTTTGATCCCAAAAGTTGATACTTAGGTTAGGAGACCCCTCAAGGATGAAATGTGGTCCTGAGAAAACTCAATATGGCTCCCTAGCACTCTCAACCATGAGACCAAGAGAGTGTGCTCACTCACCATCATCTAGGTCCCGGCCCTGCGACCGGGGCTTGCTGCCCACCACACCAGAACCTGCGTGTACCTCAGGAGTTTCAAAGGTAGCTGGAGTAACATCTGAGGGAAGCAAGTTAGAAATTAGAGCAAGTCTAAAGTGACAACAGACTTCCCTCTATGCCCTTGTATAGTGGCATCCTCTTACAGGGTGGTGGAGGTTCTCGAGATATCTTGCCCAGAGCAGAGCCAAACTTGATGGCAATCTGGCGCATACGCTCCAAATCTCCATTTTCCTCAGCCTCCAAGTATTCCTTCTGTGCCTGCAGCTTCTCCACATCAGGGAAGAAATCTCTCTGGATGACTGTCTGGAGTCCCTATCATAAGCAATCAGAACAAAGGCCAGAGCTGGCATCTGGGAGCCTTGACACCAGTATCCATGTTAGGCCCTAAGGGCTTTTCACTTCTGCCTATCTGGATAACTGCGGTTTGCAAGATGGTTTAGAAGCATTTTCTAGCAAGGTGGTCCATCTCATATGGCTCTGATTACCTAACATTACTGAACAACCTCTTGATGCCCATAAAAATCCTTCACTAACTGGTCTTTCTCATTCTCCTTTGCTGGCCCCATCTACAACACCAGCCGGACTAATGTGGATGTTGCCATTCTCATTCAGCCCATGAATTTTTATTTCAATCCAAACCTTTCTCTTGAAAGCCAATTATCACTACAGCCACCCCTGGACGAAATTCGCAAGGTATCGCCTCCAGCCAGACCTTGCTGTGGAGCTGCAAATCTGTATACCCAGCTGCATGGCGAGGACACATGCTGGCATATCCCAGAAGCGTCCTAAATTTAACCAGTCTAAAACTAGACCTTTGTGAGCATGCCCTCCAGCATGTTTGCAGTGGGACCCCTAATTCGACGAGCAACCGAGACCCTCACTCAATAACACGGCCAGTACCGCGGTCTATTTCCAGGACCCCCCAGCCTTTACGCTTAATGTCACTACCTTCCAGAAAGTCCTTTTCGCCATCACCCTAAAAACGTGTCAAAATTCTACCCACACTTTAACAGGAAACAATTTCCTTGACCCTCAATAGACAACTCAAACTTTTCGTTGAAAACTGGACACCCGCTCCTGCACTGTTTTCTTGGGTCTCAAGACTTTCCAAACCCAAAGGCAGTTGTTCCGCTTCCACAGGCGGCTGAGAGTTCCAGGACCAGAAAAAGGACTGAGGAGGAACGCGAATCGGGGGAGGGGCCCGAAAGTCGCCAGCGCTCGCACTGAGCTGGTACCTCGATGTACTCTTCTTCATCCAGAACCCGCTGCTTGCTTCTCGCAGCCCCGGCCTCCCCAGCCGCGCGCTTCCTCGGGGGCGCGGAAGCGGAGGGCAGAAACAGAGGGCCCGCTGAAGCCCCGGGCGTCCCCATCGCTATCCCAGAACCGCAAGGGCGGCGTAGGCAACACCAACAGCCAGCCAATGGAGAAGCAGTGTTTTTATAACAAAGCCGGCGCTCCAAATGATGTCACTGGGAGCGCCGGATCTTAAGGGACTTGTAGTCTTTGATTCCCGTCCTCGTTGCTCGTGCCTGTCTAGACTATGGTCACTAGGGGGCGCTGTGGGGTGACTATTTGACGCCACATTCCTTCTGTTAGAAGTTTCAATTTTTCTCAAAAAACAAAAACAAACAAAAAAACCACTGCATGTTTCAAAGGAGTTTTTAAATACTTCAAAAATCATATATAACTTCAAAATTCAGAAAAAGAACACTAAGACAATTCTTCTTCCCAGATTATCTAACAAAAGGTAAATGAAAGAACGAGAGGGCACTTAAATCTCTGGTTAGATTTATTAGTTCCCTGCCTGCCAGGGTGGGCTTCCCAAAAGAGGCCTGTACTCACTGTCAGGATTCACGGGACTTCCATCCTAAGGGACATTGTGAATTATGCCAAACAAGTTCTAGCCCAGAATGATTTGGTACAATTTTACTTTTCCAATGATCTCTTCCTTCATTGGGAGTCACTGGGGACTTTATGGCTATATCCTTGCCCCTATAGAGTTGACCACAATAATAGAGAAACACACATTAAGTCATCCTGCGAATGTGTAAAATCACGCCTGTGACTTGCAAGAAGTCTCTACTCAGAGAATCTTGATTTCTACACAGGGCATATCAAATGACATTTCCCCCAGGCAGAATGTGGTCATAGATTGTGGTCATAGTCCAAGAGGAATGGACAGGTTTCAGTCAAGTGGCACTGGAGAGGTGTGTGCAGAGGCCCAGGCTAGGATGGAGCAAGGCAAATCCCAAAGTAGAAGTAGGCTTTTTTTTTTCCCCACAGTTCAGTGAAGGCTATGACAGTAGAGGGGCAGAGCCGGGCTGCACAATATCTTTGGGGTCTTGGCAAGAAACATTATTTTCATTTTGAAAGGGAGGCCAGAGTGGGTTCAGGTGAACATAACTAGAAAAAGTTGCAATGGTCGTGGTGCAAGGTGACGGCATTTTCATCAGGTTTGTGCAGCTAAAGCTGCAGAGATGCTATTTCCTATGTTTTATTGACATATTTAGAGGCGACATTGGATGGGCTTGGTGTGACTAAGTGAGGGTCAGAGAGCAATTGGTGATCAGGAACTCCAGGATTCATGTGCCTTAAACAAGGAAGTGAACATGGAAATGGATCATTGTATACAAGGTGAATATGAGGCTGTGGGTTCCAAGTGTTGTCAGGGAAACAGATCAACAAATCCTAACTCAGGGGAGAGGGCTGGACTGGAGGTGGAAATACATGTGACAAAGAAGTGGGATTGCAGCCCAAGGATGGACAAGATACAGCAAGAAGAGAATGGAGAGGGGTGTGGAGATAGCTCATCCTTTGAAATCACTTGTTGCTCTTCCAGAGGATCGGGGTTCAGTTCCTAGTACCTACCCGGTGGCTCACTACTGCACTTCCAGGGGTTCCAATACCCTCTTCTGATCTCTGCCAGCACAGGCAAACATATCACGCATATGCATGCATTCAGGCAAGACGCATGCACACGATTGTTTTTTAAAGAAGAGAATGGAGATGGGAGAGGCTTTGAGACAGAGTCTCTGGACACTTGCTAAGGCCAGGCATCAGCTGAGGGGTGGGAGGAGACTCTGCAGGGAATGGTGACAATGAGAGAAGGGCAGAAACTCAGGCAAACTCTGATTCTGGATACCAAGAAGGACAGGGGCCTGGAACCCAGCACAATGTGAATGCCCAAGCCTGCAGGTGAGCTGACCTCCTAGACAACTGTGTCTGAAGCTAGACAGCGCCATCTTCTAAGGCAAGGCCAAAATTTAGGAAGAAGAGTCTGGTGGCAGCCTCAAGTGTTCATCTGAGGGACTGGGGAAGGGAGTACCCATCCTGGAGGTCTCTAGCAGTGTTAGGGACAGCTGTGGCTGGGGATACGTGCCTGCTCAGTGTTCTCCAAACCAGCCATCTTTTTGTTTTGTTTTGTTTTGTTTTTCGAGACAGGGTTTCTCTGTAGCTTTAGAGCCTGTCCTGGAACTTGTTCTGTAGACCAGGATGGTTTCGAACTCACAGCTCCGCCTGCCTCTGCCTCCCGAGTGTTGGGATTAAAGGTGTGCGCCACCACTGCCTGGCTAAACCAGCCATCTTTACACAGTGCCAAGACTTTCTGCCATTGGCTCTACAGTTTAGCTTCCATGGATGGACCACATCTCTCACAGACACCACCACATACTTCAGAACCTGTAAGGGGACAGAGAAAGGAGATCAGGACAGGTATAGGGGGCGTTAGCTGCCTCCAGCCCACTGCACAGGTCAGCAGGTGATGGAAGCCGTGCTTTCATGCTGTAGTATCCTGCACACTTCTGTGTGACCATGATTATAGAAGGACAAACATTCCCCAAGGTAGTGGGGATGGGATGTTCCATGAATTTAATCTCCTCTTGCCCACCCAATAGGCAGATGCCACTGTATGGAAACCTCCTGGGGTCAAGTGGTTAAAGATCTCCCATCTGGGAAACAGGTTGGTAGTGCCCAGAGGGCATAGCAAATCCCAGGAGGCCTTGCTACCATCCACTGGCTTCGATTCTGGTAGGGGAAACATGGTACTAGAACTGAGGACTTGTTGAGCTGTACTCTCCAAGACTTGCTGATCCCCTAGTTCTCTGGAAATGTGGAGGGGAGCCAGCTCCTCAATAGGTGTGGAAATGAAGCCTGAAACAAGGACTTGGGGTACTGGACTGTTTGGTGGTATTTGTAGATCTTGTTTATTTCTTGGTAACAGCACAAGGCTGAGATGAAGGAGTGGGTGCGGGGATCTGGAACATACCAACCGCAGCCTCCTCATTCCACAAGGCCTGACACAGGTCCAGTGTAGGGCCTTGGAGGACAGAATAAGCCCAGGATTGTGCAGATACCACTGCCCTGCTCAGAAAATGGAAGACTAGATACTGGGCCAGTCTTGGAGACAGGGAGGGAGGCTCCCCTGGAGACGATTTGAGGTCCTGGATGGAGTTAGGTGGTAATGATGCCTGAGGAAGTTGACCTGCTCTGTTTGCACTTTACCTGTAGGAGTTCTCTGGTTCCTGCTCCATGTGCCCTCCCGTCATAGGTGAAGAGGTCTTGGCTCCCCTCTCTCCCAGCAGTGGCCAGGCGAACACTGAAAGAGAACCATGGAAGAGGATGCTGTCCTCTCTTAGTTTCTGTGCAAGTAGCTCTGTCTCCCTCCTACTTTGACGGGCTCCAAGTCACTGCCAAAGCCAGGAGAAACTCCAGACACCATCAACAGCTCTCCTTGGGAGGTTTCTTGGTGCCAGGCAGGAGCCTTGATGATGAAGCACGCTTTTGGTGTCGCCACTTGGCCCGGCGGTTCTTGAACCAGACCTGAGGAGGAAGGGGACCAGGACAGCTCAGGCTCCATGGACCCACACCCAAAGAACTTCGGAAGGGCTGATAGGCGCGCCGGGTGGTAGGCTACACCACAGAGGTGCAGGCGAATGGACCTGCGTCACTTCCCTTAGCCACACAAAGAAAAGAACCAAGGCCTCCATAAACGGAGATTTCCTAGGCTCCCCAGCCTTGGCCCAGTAGCAACCAGGATCTCCCTATCTCCCTCTCTCAAAGTTCTAAGTAATCTAGGCTGGCTTCTAACTCGCTTTGTGTCAAGGATGACTCTGATGAACGAGTGATCCTCCTGTCTCCATCTCCCCGAATGTTGAGATTACATACGTGTGCCACCGTTCCTGGCTAGTTTTGCACATTTCTTAACTTTCCCACATGAAGGTATGAATGAACACGTCTTTCTTCAATAGGGGAAACTGAGAAGACAGACGAAGTCAGAGAAAAAGACTCTTAACTCCTTCCAGTTTCAGCGACACCCCAAAAAACCTGATACAGGAACTGGTCCTGTGCCCCCATCCACTGATCCTGGGGGTTTCCTTCCAGCGTGGAGAGCTGAGATGACCCCCAGCCTGGAAGGTCGGTCTTTGAAAGAGAAGTGTGGGGTCAGAATTGGCCTCCGGGCTGCGGGGCAGACACCCACCTCCACGCGCTCCTCCCGCAGGCGGATG
>LOEQ01002538.1:148938-160824 GCA_001685075.1 Bramus lutescens
CAGATCAGAATAATGGGTTAATATAAGTTACAAGAGCTAATAAGTAGCCTGACCAAATGGGCCAATCAGCTTTATAACTTATAGAGATCTCTGTGTGATTTTCTTTGGGGCTTGCCAGCAGTGGGGAACTGGGCAGGACATAAACCCCAACAAGCCAAGCCCTCATTGTTACACCCTGGGAAACCAGATGATTCGTGTTGAGTTCCAGATGCCAGACACTATATTACAGATTTGTATGCTTCCCTTGGTTCCAACATCATACCTTCTGGTTGCAGCCCATGTAAAAGGACATAGAAGAAGGAAGCATTTGCTTTTTGTCTGCTTGCTGTCTCTCTCACTGGCAAGTTCATCTATCCTGATGCATTCATCAGCATTTCTTTGCTGATATTAGAACCATTAGCACAATTTATAACAGAAGCACTGTTTTAAATTCTAGACCAGTGCTGCCAAATAAAATTGACTATGATGTTGGAATTATTATCATGTTCGATGACATTGCAAGACATGCACAGATCAAGGCAGTTTGCAATCACAAAGCCAACACCCAAGGAGATACTCGAAGGATGCTACATACAGAGGAGGCAAGGTGTAGTCCCAAGAGCACAGGGCAGATGCATTCCATGAGAGGAATAGTGGAACAAAGAAAAGAGGAAGCAATCCTCCATGCCCAACACAGTAAACCAGCAAACTCCACGCTAATAGGGGATAAAGTAAAGAACAAAGAAGCCTACCAGAACAACTGCAAACAAAATTACAGAAACTAATAAACATCTCTCAAGAACTTTAAAAGTACACAACCTCAGCACACCAATTGAGACAGAGACTTACCTACTGGCTTAGAAACTGTATCTAGCTACCTGTTGTAACTAAGAAACACATCTTATTGATAAAGATTCCTATAGACACAGAGTCAATAAATGGAAAAGAATCTAATAAATGAATGGGTACTGAAAACAAGCTGTTATAGCTATTCTGACATTTGATAAGTGAGAATTCAAGTCAAAATTAATCAGAAGAGACAAATGCGATTATTTATTAATAAAGAGAATGATTTATCAAGAAGAAACACAGAGGCTGGAGAAATAGCTCAGTGGCCAAGAGCACTGGCTACTCTTGCAAAGGACCTGGGTTCAGTTCCCAGCACCAACATGGTGGTTGAGAACTGTCTGTAACTCCAGTTCCAGGGCATCCAATGCCTTCTTCTGAACTCTGCAGGAACTAGGCACATACATGGTGCACAGACACGCATGTAGGCAAAATACCTATACACATACAATAAAATAATGGTATTAATAGAAAGTAGATGTAACAACTGTAAATGTATTTGCATAAAATGTTTGGTTTCCCAACAAACAATAATGGGCTTAAAGGTCATACAGGTCTTGGTACTATACTAGTGGGTAACCTTAATAACGAACTCTCACCTCTAGATAGTCACCTGACCGAAAAACCAATAAAGAAACCTGAGTTAAACTACATCGTAGATCAAATGGACTTAACAGATATATGTACAGAATAGTCCATACAATGGAAACAGAATACACATTCTTCTCCACAGCCCATGGGAAGCATCTCTGAGATAAACCACATCCTAAGCCACAAATCAACCCTTACTGAAAAGCAAGAGCTGGGATAATCCCTTTTATCACCATGCCTGCATATACTAAACCGTTCAAAGTGGACCAAAGATTTGAAGATCCGCAACTTTGAAACTACTATAGGAAAACAGATACTTCAAGGTGCAGGCATGGGTGAGGATTTTCTGAAAGGGACTCCACAAGTGCAGGTAATGGGATCATATTAAAATTAAAAAGTTCTGTACAGCAGACTACACTCTCCAGAGCATAAGGAGACAGCTTCAGAACAGGAGAAAACCTTTACCAACTATGCATCATGGAGGAATTTTAATCTAGAATAAAAAAGAGATAAAAAGTTAATCAACAAAACTCCAAACTACCTAATCAATAAACGTGATTAATTAAACAGAGAATTCTCAAAAGAATAAATACAAATGGCCAGCAAATACTTGAAAAGTGTTCAACACCAATGTTAGCCACTAATGGAATGCAAATTAAAACCTCTTTGGGATTCCATCTTAAACCAACCTGAATGGGTATCGTCAAGAAAACTAATGATCCTATGAGTATAGCAGAATATCATTAGGAATCATTTCACTGGCTTTTTTTTCAACAGCTAGGTTTGTTTCTACCTATGTCTCTGAGCCATTCAGCTTCCAGATCCCAGCCATTCAGACCGCATCACCTGACCACTGGGCTCTGTGGTAGTTTGAATGTCATTGGCCCCCATAAGTACATAGGGAGTGGTACTATTAGGAGGTGTGGCTTTGTTGGAGTAACTATGTCTTTTCTGGAGGAAGTGTGTCACTGTGGGAGTGGGCTTTGAAGTCTCATATATGTTCAAGCCGTGCCTAGTGACTCAGACCACTTCCTTTTTCCTGGGGGTTAAAGATGTAACTCCTTTTCCATGACCATGTCTGCCTGCATTCCACCATGTCCCATCATGATGATAATGAACTAAACCTCTGATTCCGTAAGCTACCCAGAGAAATGTTTTCCTTTATAAGAGTTGTGTGGTCATGGTGTCTCTTCACCGCATATCAACCTTAACTAGGTTCCCTCTCATGGCATGAGCCTCAAATTAGATCAGTCATTGGTTGCCAATACCTGTTGTAGGAGGCTGCTGGTTCATTTCCCTACCGCTTGGTAGCTCAGACCTAAAATAACCACACAGATACTGTATTAATTAAATCACTGCTTGGCCCACTAACTCTATCTTCTTATTGGCTAATTCTTACATCCGAATTTAACCCATTTCTATTAATCTGTGTATCACCACTTGGCTGTGGCTTACCAGGTAAAGTTCTGTCTGGCATCTGTTTCTGGCTTCTCTGACTCTGCCTTCTTTCTCCCAGCATTCAGTTTAATTTTCCCTGCCTACCTCTGTTCTGCCCTGCTCAGGCCTGAGACAGTTTCTTTATTAACCAATGGTATTCACATCATACAGAGGGAAACCCCACAGCAAATACCCACAATCTCTGAGCCACCATTGATTGCCCTAGCACATCTTGCAGACAGGATAGATTGTAGGTCATAGGTTTTGTGACTGGGTTGGTTTTCCAGACCCACCACTGAGAGTCTAGCCTGATTACAGAAGACACCCATTCAGACTCCTAATCCTCCATTACTAGGCATCCTCAGTAGGTCACCCTCAGAGGTTCCATTATCACCCCTAAATGCCCATCTATTCTAATTGTCTCTCCCTTTGTTCCCTCCCTGCCTCCTGTAACCCCTCCTGTTCCCATACCCACCCACACCCAGTCCACCAATCAGAAAAGCTTCCTCCAGCAGCTGATGGGAGAAGATGCAGATACTCATAGTCAAACACTAGGTAGAATTTGTAGAACTTTGCAGGAGAAGGGGAGGATAGATTATAGGAGCCAGAGGGGTCACGGACACCATGAGAACATGGCCCACAGAGTCAACTAAGCAGGGCTCATAAGTACTCACAGAGACTGAAATGGTAACCATAGAGCCTGCATGAGTCTGTGCTAGGTCCTTTATATGTATTACAGTTGTTTAGCTTGAGTTTTTTTGTTAGATTCCTAACATTGGGAGTGGGAGTCTCTGACATTTTTGCCTGCTCATGGGACTCTTTTCCTCTTACTTGGTTGCCTCATCCAGCCTTCATATGAGGGTTATGCCCAGTCTTATTGCATCTTGTTAAGTTGAGTTTGGTTTATATCACTGGGAAGCCTGATCCTTTCTATGGGGAAACAGAGGAGCAGTGGACCTGGGGAGAGGGAAGGTGAAGAGGGGACAAGGAGGAAGGGAGGGAGGAGAGGTTGTAGTCAGGATGTGTTGTGTGAGAGAAGAATAAATTATAAAATAAAATAATGAATAAATAAGAAAGCAAATGATAGCAAATGCAGGCAAGCATGTGAGTAAAGAAGAATCTGTATCCACTGGCTTCCATACTGATGTGCCTTACTAAACAGGAAACAGAACGCGATAGCAAAGACCAACTATTAGATACTGATTTATTGATTCACTTGGTGATTTATTTAATGCATTGCTTGCACTGTTTACTGCCAAGCTTAACTTCATGATCCAGAACAGAATGACCTAGACAGGGGCCAAGGCAATTAAAAAGTCCCAGCCCCAAGGTAGTCTTTGCCCTTAGCAACCTGACCACAAAAGCTTAAACCTGTCAACTATAACATCTGCTGTTGGGGAATATTATTTTAAGGTGTGTGACTTTTTTTTGTGCTGCATTTGTGAAGCTGTGGTTCTTTGCCTGCCTAAAACACACCTGATGGTCCTAATAAAGAGCTGAATGGCCAATAGCGAGGCAGGAGCAAGGGTAGGTGGAACTGGCAGGCAGAGAGGATAAATAGAAGGAGAAATCTGGAAGAGAGGGAAGAGCACAAGAGGTCAAGGAGAAGACGACGTCAGGGACCTGCCACCCAGCCACCCAGTCACCAACCCATCCAGCCACCCAGGCATCCACGGAGTAAGAAAAGAAAAAAATCCCAGAGGCAAAAGGTAGTCAGGATAATTTAAGAAAAGCTGGCAAGAAACAAGCCAAGATAAGGCCAGGCATCATAAACCTCCATATGTGATTATTTGGGAGCTCGGTGGTGAGTCCACAAAAGAGCCAAAAGAGAAAAGAATAAAAAACAACTAACAACAATTTGCCTTTGAAAAGCAAAAAAGCTAACTGCCATGTATGTTTCTGGAAAAAGTCCTACTTGTGTGCTTGCTCATTGCACCTTGTGGTTTTAGAGCATAAAATGAGCATACAGACTGGATTGGGACTGAACCCTTTCAGGAACTGTCCTGGTGTGTGGTTTGAAAGAAAATGGCCCCCAAAGTGAGTGGCACTATTAAGAGGTGTGGCTTTGTTGGAGTGGGTGTGGCTTTGTTGGAGGAAATATGACACTGTGGGGGTGGGCTTTGAGTTCTCCTATGCTTGTCTGAGGCTGCTCCATTAATCACCCCTGGTACCTGGAGGGGGCATGAGCCTAAGGAAATGTCAGATTGAAAGAAACTGAGAGCGGGGAGGACCTTGGACTTCCCACAGGGCAGGGAACCCTGACTGCTCTTTGNGAGTGGGGAGAGGGGGAGGGAAATGGGAGGAGGTGGAAATTTTTAATAAAAAATAAAAATACAATAGAAATAAAAAGAAACTGAGACAGAAACACAGGATAGATTCAAGACTGCCAGTAAATAACGCACAGCTCCAAGTTTATTCCTCAATCAGCATGTATGCTAATTACATAGGCAAAAAGCAGATTAAAGAACAGCATAATCAGTTAACCACCTCCCTGCACTGTCCTTGAGAGAAAGAAGCAAGTAACAGTAGCCTCATTATCTATCACGCGAATCCTGCTAGCAGCAAACAGTTTCTTTTTCTAACTGGATGTGCCTTTGGCTGGCATTTACCAGCCTGTGTCTTAGTAGATGATGTGTTATTTCTCGTGGGCAAAATGCTCTTTCCCATGGGTTTAATCAGGACATCCTCACAGCTCTTAAAGATACTGGAGCAGGCAGAGCAGGCAAGACTGAACTCCAGTAACTTTTATAAGTCAGAATAAACTCCAGATGGAAACTGAGTCACTTTGGGGCCATCCCTTATGCTCAAGCTATTTCCAGTGTCACAGTAGCCAGCACCATGTCTGCCTGCACGCTGTCATTCTCCACACCATGTGATAATGGACTGAACCTCTGAACTGTAAGCCGCCACCTCAATTAAATGTTTTCTTCATAAGAGTTGCCGTGGTCCTGGTCTCTTCACAGCAATAGAATCCTAACTAAGACACCTGGCTCTGGTCCACTGGTGATATCTCTCCTCTCATTTTCATTAGTGTTGGGCGCTAGCTTTTCTTGTAGAGGACCTGGGTGTGGTTTCCAGCAACCACATGGTGGCTCACAACTGTTTATACTCTAGTTCCAGGGGATCTGACACATATTTCTGTCCTTCAAGGGAATCAGGCAGGCATATGGCACACACACAGACATAGATACAAACAATACACACACACACAAACACACGTACACAAATGATATTTAAAAATGAAGAGAAGAGTTCAATTAGAGACAGTGAGTGCCTAAAAAGCTTAATATAACAAGAGAGCAATTTTAAATTTAATTTTAAAATTTAATTTAATTTATTTTTAAAAAATTTTGTTTCATTAACATTTTTCATTTATTTTACATGCAGATCACAGTTTCCCCTCTTCTCCCCTCCCCTGTTCTCTCTCCATGAATCCCAAAGTCATCAGCAAATATCATCAAACCTTAGCAGGTTTTTGTTGAAATTGACAAATTAATCCCCAAATCTATGAGAAAAGCCAAAGCCTCTAGTTCCCAAACCTATTTTGAGAATTACAAAGTTTAAGAGCCGGTGCCACTTAACTGCAGACTCCCCAGTAAGCTTTAGAAGTCAAGTGTTGGAGGAGCAAGGCATTTGCCAAAGGATAGGCATATGAACACATGGGACACAATTCAGAGTTAAAATAAATCTTCATATTTTTGGCTAAGTGTCTTAGTTAGGGTTCTGTTGCTGTGAAGAGACCATGACCATGGCAACTCTAATAAAGGAAAATATTTAATGGAGGCTGGCTTACAGTTTGAGAGGCTTAGTTCATTATTGTCATGGTGTATATATGGTGCTGGAGAAGGAGCTGAGGGTTTTACATCTTGATCCGCAGGCAGCAGAAGGAGGCCACACTGGGAGTAGCTTGAGCATCTGAGACTTCAAAGCCCAGAGTGACACACTTCCTCCCGCGAGGCCATATGTACTCCAACAAGACCACACCTCATAATGTCAGTCCCTATGGGCCCAAGCATTTAAACACCTGAGTCTGTGGGGGCCATACCTATTCAAACCATCACACCAAGTAATTTTTTTAAACCAAAGATTCGTTGGGGAGTGGGAGTGTAACTCCATGATAGAGCACTTGCCTAATATGTGATGGTCCTGGGTTCAAGCCCAGCACGGCAATAAAACAAAACTCAACAAAGATGGACAGTGTTTTCAATAAACAAAACTGCAGAAGAAAATACAACATTTTTCATGACCTTGGAGTACACTAAGTGTTTTCAGCGGACTCCAAACACACGTAAGAAAATGTCCTCGTTTGCTTTCTGCTGCTGCGATGAATGCCATAACCAAAGCAGCTGAGGAAAGGGTTGATGTCAGCCCATAGCTCACACTCCAGCGTGAAGGGAGGTCGGCAGGAAGCTGGAGGCAGGAGCTGAAGCAGAGGCCATGGAGGAATGCTGCCTACCGCTTATTTTCCAAGGCTCACTCAGCTTGCCTTTTTAGACACCCCTCACAGGAAACTAGTCCCTCCCAGATCAAGCTTTAATCAAGAAAATCCCGTAGACAAGCCCACAGGCCAATCTGAGGAAGGCAGTTCCTCAATTGAGATTCCCTCTTCCCAGGCAACTGTGTGTGAAGTTGACAAAAACCAGCTGGCACAGAGAATAAACAGGTGAGCTGAGAATAAACAGGTGAGTGGAGAATAAACAGGTGAGCGGAGAATAAACAGGTGAGCAGAGGATAAACAGGTGAGCAGGGAATAAACAGATGAGCAGAGAGTAAACAGGTGAGCTGAGAATAAACAGATGAGTGGAGGATAAACAGGTGAGCAGAGAATAAACAGGTGAGCAGAGGATAAACAGGTGAGCAGGGAATAAACAGATGAGCAGAGAGTAAACAGGTGAGCTGAGGATCAACAGGTGAGCTGGGAATAAACAGGTGAGCAGAGAATAAACAGGTGAGCTGAGGATAAACAGGTGAGCTGAGGATAAACAGGTGAGCTGAGGATAAACAGGTGAGCTGAGAATAAACAGGTGGATGGAGAACAGGTGAGCTGAGAATAAACAGATAAGCTGAGTTTCACCAACACTAAAATTTTGCCCTCCTGTGCGTGCCCTATTGGGTGCAATCAGAATTTTTTTTTGTCTCCTCTAAAACTCATGTGGATACCGAATCCTCAGAATGACAGTGTTGGGAGGGGTATTTGGGGGAACTGTTTGGGTCATGAAGACACCATCCCTGTATATGGATTAAGGGTATTATAAAAAGGCTAGTTGATGCATCTTGCGGTTTCTATTCCCTTCTATGTAAAAACACAACATTCTTCCCCTAGAGAGGGACAGAATCCTAGAGACTGGGCCTGACAGGCAGAAGCATGCTGGCATCAGGAACCTGCATTTAATAGATTCCAGAACTGTGGAAAATACCTTCCTAGTCTCACCTAGGCTTGAGACCTGTCTGAGACAGCAGACTAAGACAGGCTACCATTAGAAACATGAAGAGCAAGCTACAAACCGAGAGGAAACACATTCATCATATAGCTGGTTAATGACTCATGTTCAGAATATATAAAGAACTTACATCTTAATAATTTTCCCAACATATTTCTATTAATTATTTGGGGATTTTGTACAATGCATCCTGATCACACTCACTTTCCATTCCTCCCAGATCGACCCTTCCACCCATGGATCCTCCCCCAAAGCCCCACCAAATCCAATTTGTGTTGTTCATACACTCACTGGAACGCGGTCAGGACTCCCTATGGCCAACCCTTAAAGATAACAGAGTCCTTCCCCGCACCCATCCCTTGCCAGAGGCCATCAACTGTGAAAAGCTATACTTCAGCATCTTTATCACGGCTTTTAAGGACTCTCTTCAATAGCTTCCTTTCTTGGTGCAGGGGGAAAGATTGTCACAGAACTGGGCAATGTGTCTCATTATCAGTTAAGAGTTTGCAGTCGTTGATACCACTGCCAAAGAAGCTTTGTTGCCTGTAGCAGCTGGAGGCAGCAGGGATCACAGATATCAGCATGGTCTCCAGGGGCAACGCGGACCACGGACATCAGCACGGTCTCCTGCAGCAGCCTGGACCATGGACGTCAGTGTGGCTTCCAGCAGCAGCATGGGTCACAGACATCAACATGGCTTCTAACAGCAGCATATATCACAAACACTAACATGGCCTCCGGCCGCAGTACAGACCGCAAAAGTCCCTCAGAGGAGACTCAATCCAGAAAATGAAGCACTCTTCTTCTCAGACATCCTGCTGCCGCTAAAAGGCAGGTGACCACGAGGCTGTGCAGCGTGTCAGGGCCAGGGCTGTGAGAGCTCCAGGCTGCTGTGCGCCATCCTGCCCTTGGCACTGGCCACCCTGCTAGTACTCCAGGCAAAGCCATCGTGTTTGCAGCCCCCAGGTTGGTTGTAGAATAGCCCACACTGACCTCCCCCCAGCAGCATGAGCAGAGCAAGCAGCAGCGCAGAGGCTCCATGTAGTGGGCCGGACCTGTGGTTGGAACAGGTCGAGGTGGGTGTGGTGGTGGCGGGAGCCTCCCAGTGGCCGGAGGACGGGCTGCACTTAGCAAGAACATGCTCCTTTGTCTTCTGCAGCCGTGCTCCCACACTTGCGGCGGTCAGGCATTGCTCCATCCTGCCATCTTTTTCCTAATTCCATGAAACCACTTTATTTTTATTTTATTTATCTATTTTTGATTTTTCAAGACAGCTTTGGAGTCTGTCCTGGAACTCGCGCTGTAGACTAGGCTGGCCTCGAACTCACAGAGATCCACCTTCCTCTGCCTCTCGAGTGCTGGGATTAAAGGCATGCACCACCACTGCCCGGCCCCATGAAACCATTTTTTAAAAGCATCTTTGCATAAGACTTGCTGGTGTTTTTTTTTTTTAAGTTGGAGACACTGTGTGTCTGCAGGCTCATCCTTCAACACCTCATCTCCCCACAAAGTCCCTGCGTGTCTCTCAGGTGCCTCTGCTGCCTTGAATCTCTGATATTTTAATTATTTAACAAACAGCACAATTAAGAAATGGTCTGGTGCCCTGGGTGGGATACCTCCTCTCAAGGTATTGATCAGGGTGTCCTGGAGCTCCCCCAAACGGCACAGGCTATTGCCATTGCTCTTCGCTTTCCACTAGAATTTGATGGTAAGACCCTATTGCTGACCAGCATACTTTGGTCATAAGCCATGGAGAAACCAAGCTGGTACTGACTGGGAAGCTTCCTTTCTGATGGCTAGTGCATTGGTTAATATCTTTGTCATCTTGACATAAGCTAAGTCATAAGGCCAAAGGGTCGCCTCAACTGAGAAAGTGCCTCTACCAGACTGGCTGGCAGGCAATTCTGGGGAGCATTTTCTTGATTTATGATTGATATGGGAGGTCCCAGCCCTTGGGCAGGTGGTCCTGAGAAATACGAACACAAGCTTAAGGAGCAGGCCACTAAGCAGCATTCCTCCATGGCCTCTCTGCTCTGGTTCCTGCCTCCAGGTCTTCTGAGTTCCTGCCCTTACTTCCCTGTATGAACTGTGACATGAACGTGTAAGCCAAACAAATTCTTTCCTGTCCATGTTGGTTTTGGTCAGCATTTTATCACAACAAAAAGCAAACTAAGTCAGCTAGCTTTTTTATTAGTAGGTGGCTAGGGGATAAAACTCACCAACAATCGGATTCAACTTTGAACCTTGCTAGTTCATAATAACAGTAATAACCAGCATGCCAAGATATGTACATGGATACTGAAGTGTAATCCTAATTAGTCTCTATGAATCCTCAGACTGAACGGGCCTGTCTTCACTCGCCTAGTGCTAAAGGCATGAGCCTTCCAAGTACTGGGATCAAAGACTTGATATCACATATCACATGTCTTTTCCCACAAGGCTCAGGTACTATTGTAGAAAGGGGGCCAGAAAGCTGATAAGAACCAGAAATCAGGGGGAGTCATTGGATATGACAGGAGCACCGCTGTGTCTGCACAGGACAAAGTCAGCCAGCTGTCCAGAACTGTGGACTGGGGTTGGGGAGTTATTGACAGCTGATGGATGCTGGGGGAAGGGGAACAAGTTTTCTTTAAGGGTGTGGCCCTTGGTAGGTTAGTCATGCTTTAGTGAATAGCCTCACATCCATGATATGGATAGCTCACATTGGTTCTAGGGAGAGTGGGGGATGAATATGATCAAAATACATTGTATACACATATGAAATACTCAAATAATTGGTGAAATATTATACATTTTGAAAGTAAAAAAATCTAAAGAGAAATAGGCTAATGGGCTGAGGAGATGGTTTAGTGGGTAAAAAGGCTTGCCACTCAAATTGATCTGAATTCAAATTCCCATGTAAAATAGTGGGCATGTCCTTAAATGTCTGTAAACCCACAGCAGGGCTGTGAAGACACAAGGAACCCACAGGTCACTGGCTACTCATTCTAGCAGAAACCATAAGTTCCAGGGTCAGTGAGAGACCCTGCCTCAGAGAATAAGGCACAGAGTACTTATGAGCATACATGTGCTCATGAACTTACACAGACTTGTCCATACAGGAACACATATACACACACTCACATGAACACACACTAATAAACAATGTCTTAAAAAATGAATCCAAAACTTGTTTTCAGGGAGAAAAGTAGGTAAGTATGTGGCAGGGATAAATGGAAAAATAGGACCAATAAAAACTAGAGGTTGTGATTATGACAGGGACCAAGGGCTGTGTTACGCTGAAGGAGACCCACAAACTGAGGGAGGAGGACAGCGAGGGGTGTTTTGTAAAGGTGCTGAGATCAGAAACAACCATTCTTATCATTAGTATTGTTGGGGAACTTTAGCCAGTGCAATGGACATAAAGCAGTTAGGTCTCCATGGCAACAACAGGAGGCAAATAGTTACATACATGGTGTAGGGGAAGGTGTGCCATGGTGTTATTGAGGCTTAGAATGTGACCTCAAAACTAGCATTCTGGGGCTGGAGAGATGGCTCGGTGGTTAAGAGCTCTGCCTGCTCTTCCAAAGGTCCTGAATTCAATTCCCAGCAA
>LOEQ01002539.1:6190-23984 GCA_001685075.1 Bramus lutescens
GGTATAAGCTAGCCGTGCAGGAGCTGGGCGGGATGAAAAGCAGGCCTGCTCCCCCATCACTACACTTAACTTTGTTCTTTTATATCTAGAATTTTTTTCAAGCTCTCTCAGGTTTTATGTGAATGTAGCTACCCCACATTGGTGCACCATTTTGTAGCCAGAAACTGCTCATTTCCTGTCCACCCAGACCTAAATAATCACACAGAAACTATTAATTACAATACTGGTTGGCCAATAGCTTAGGCATATTTCTATCTAACTCTTACATCTTAAATTAACCATTTCTATTAATCTGTGTATTACCACCAGGCTGTAGCCTACCAGTAGGGTTCTTCCAGGTGGCTGGTGTCTTTCTCCTTTGGCAGCTGTATGGCATCTCTCTGACTCCACCGACTTTCTCTCTAAATATCTGTTGGAATTTCTCACCTGGCTTTATTCTACCAAGTCATTGACCAAAACAGCTTCTTTAGTAACCAATGGTAATAAAACATATTCAGAGCATAAAAGGGGGGAATCCAACATCAAGAGGTGATCTGCAAATTACATAATTTCAGAGTCTTTTGATAGTTGGATGGTCCATTGTGTGAATTTATAGCATCTTCACTACCCATTTATCAGCTTATCTAGACTGTTTTCATCCCCTGATTACTATGAATAGGCCAGCAATGAACATGGATCATCAAGTCTCTATAATAAAATACAGAATCTTTGTGTATATGCCCGAGAATGTTATAGCTGGATCTTGTGGTAGATCGATTTTCAGCTTTTTGAGAAACTTTAAAACTGATTTCCCTTTCGTCCTATGTTAGTAGGACAAAGAAAGGGCTCTTTGTACCCTTAAACTTTTGAAATGTGCCTTTTTATTCATCAAATTCATTTTGATATTTCTTCACTACATAATTTACTTCTTGCAAGCATGATCTTTATAAGCACATCGGGCTTTTAAAATTAAAAAGGAAAAGAAACCTTGAAGACCCCACCAGACAACAATTTGATAAACAAATTCAGCAAAGTGGCAGGACACAAAACCAACATACAAAAATCAAAATGTCCATTTATACCAATAAGAAGTACACTGAAAAAGTAATCAAGGAAATGATTCCATTAACAATTTTTTTTAAATCCTCAGAGTTATCCTAACCAAGGAAGTAAAAGACCACTACAATGAGAACTTTAAAAGAGATTGAAAAACACATTAGAAAGTAGAAAACCATGCTCACAAACTGGAAAAAAAGTCAATGTTGTAAAAATGGCTCTTTTAAAAAAAGCAATCTACAAATCCAATGCAATCCCCATCAATATTCTTTTTATTATTATTATTTTATTACTTAAAAAATACCAATTGAAATTCCCACTTCCTCCCCTCCTCCCACTCCCTCCACACACTCTCCCACCCCTCCCCTCCAATCTGTCATCAATATTCTAAAAGTATTCTTCTCGTAAGTAGAAAAAAAAAAACCTTAAAATTCGAGCCAGATGCTGGTGGTACACACCTTTAAGCCCAGCACTCGGGAGGCAGAGGCAGGCAGATCTCTGTGAGTNTCTACAAGAGCTAGTTCCAGGACAGGCTCCAAAGCTACAAAGAAACCCTGCCTCCAAAAACAAAAGCAAAAACAAATAGAAAAAAAGAAAAAGAAAACAGAATAAAAAACTTAAAATTCATATGAAAGCACAAAAGACCCTCGATAGTCAAAGTAATAATGACTAAAAAAATAAAAAGAGTAATGCTGGAGATGTCACCTTAACCGTTTTCAAAACATACTAAAAAAAAAAAACTCCCATTCCAGAAGACTCACATATTTTAGACACAAGAATTGGACGAATTAAGCTAGAAGTGACCTGCATGCCTTCTTCCTCTTGTAGTATTGGAAGATGCATACAAGCTGCCAAGAGCGAACAATAAGAAAAAGCAACCAACAGGTCGCAACCAACAGGTCTAGCTAGCTGTAAAACCTGTGAACCATCACAATGGCTAGCCTGACAAATTATCTGCAGTGGTGCCACAGTGGTACTTGAGTAACTACCAGCTTTCTAACTGGACTGAAGGCTACTTAATAGGAGAGAATTGATGCCTGGTGCTGTAAACCTAGTCAAGCACCTGTGTCTGGAGCAGTCATCGATACAGAGAAAAGCCTACCATTATCATCTTCCTAAACCAATTAACTTCTAAATATGTGTCCATATATCCACAGGTAAGATTAATTAGCTCTCACTCCTTATAGAAGAAGCTCTCTTTACAGCAGATGAAAACCATTTCAGAGATCAACAATGAGTAAACCGCAGAAACCCAGCAAGCATGGGGTGCCCAGACCTAATTGATAAATCTACAATCCAACTCTTACATTAAGGCTCAGGGACAATAGAGGAAGAGGGGTATAGGCTGCTGCCCTAGGCAGTTATCTTTTTTTCAGACATATTCCTGCCCCAGAGCCCTCTCCTCTTCCTTAACACCAGTCTACCCAGCCCTGGCTCCTCGGTGGCTCTCCCCAGACTGCTCATGGAATCCCAGAGAGCAATCTTGGACACATGAGATAATCTCAGTTTTCTGGAAGAATTTCCCTAACACAGAATCATAGCTTAACCTTTTATAGACCATCCAACTCCTTACTTTACTCATAAGAATACTGGGAGAGTGAACAAAAGTTCCAGGGAATCGTTTTAAATGGATATGTTTACAGGGTATTTTTATTGAGTTATCTGATGGCTAAAATCAGGGAGTAGAGTCAGGAGCATTTTAATAGGGCAAAAACTTATACATTAAATTCATATATAAATCATTAGAATATTTCTAAGAGCCCCAAAGATGAAAGTAGTTGATTTTTCTTTAGAGGGGAGCATAGAATAAAATTAGACTACCTCCTAATATATATATTTCAGAATAAATGTGGCTACCTTTATATTTGACCAGATGAATGAATGAGAAATTCCAGAGGTTCTTCATGTCTACAGTTTATGATAATATGTTTTCATTAGCATTCAGTATTATTGAATATAACAACTTCTGACTTCTCTTGCTTGTCCTATACAGGTTAACAGTGACAGCCAAAACCCTTATAAGTCTCACAAGTGACAAGGTCTAATTATGGATAGAATTAAGGATGGGGAACCACTTCTCTATAGTAAATTTTGTAGCAAAAGTTCAAAATAGATTTCTTGATTTTGAAAAGAATTGACGCTTAAGTTGTATTAACTTTGTTTTTAAGGTGTTCAGTTTTTCTTTACAGCTTCTTAAAAATATATACTTACTTCTCAGACTGCAGTGTGGGTAGGGAATGAAGGAATTACTGACCAACAAACTCTCAGATTGTTTTGTAAGAATAAAACATGATTATTAAAAAAAAGTTCCAGGGAAAACTTCTATCTTCAGCTGAGCCTTCTACCAGATAATTAAATGGTTAGAACTTCAATGACTGTGGTGACATTAACAAGTTACAGATCCATAGTCTAATTACAACTTATCTTTAGTGACTTTAAGCTCTCTAAAATTTTTGCCTGCCTCTATGCTGGACCTAAAATCTAGCAATTTTTTAAAAAGGAGGTTTTTTTTTTTGTAATGCATTAACTTAAAACCCTAGGTTTTGTCCATCAAAAGGCCAAGAATCCCATCAGACGGCATCTGAGACCTATGATAGAGGCTTCTCTACCTTGCTGTAACCTGCCTACTTAATGTTACAATCAATATACTTTTAAAGGCCTTGAATTATAATTTTCTTTGTTCTGATATTCTAAGAAAGAAACTTCATTAAACTGTTGGAACATGGAATTTTTTGGTAATCTAAGTCTGTGTTCTGCTGATGCTAAAACCACAGCATTCATCTTAAAGGTAATAAGAGGTTGTTTATTCAGGAGCCATTTGGCGTGACCACAGCCCAGGAATACAGCTTTGGGTTACCCAAATTTCATGTTCCAACACAGAAGTGGTTTCATGAAGCTTTATGGCTTGCAGAACAAGGAAAAGTCGAGTTTAAAATACACTGGTGGGGAGATCAAAGAGGGGCTACTGCAAGACAATAATGGGGGGAGCTACACCTTCACCAGGATCGCTTAGTTATGTATACTTCTTGCCATTTACGTAAACCTAAACCTATGTAAGGACCCAGAAAAATGGGCTCTCCAGCTTTCCAGCACAAAGAAGTGATAGGAAGGAAAAGGGTGTGGATAAGTGAGAAGAAAAGACAAAGTTTCAACAGCTCAGAAGCAAAACGATGAGGGCAGTGAAAAAGTAACAACACAAGAAGCAAGGCTGGGGAACAGAACGTATGGGAGGTTATGACAGGGCTGTGGAGTTGGCAGAGAGACGGGACGAGTCTAGGAGCACCAAAAGATAGAGTGAGGGGCTTCGAGCATAGGACTGAGGCCAAGCAAGAGCTAAACAGCATTCTTCTGGGTCCGCCATTAGATGGGCTCCAGTCTACCATGCTGCAGCCCAGCAAAACTTATTACAGACAGTATACTACCCAGTTGTCTCCAAGATGGGTTCTCCAGGCAGAAAGCAAATTTCCTGCTTCTTGCATAATACACCAGGCATGCATGGAGATCTGCGCTCCTCCACCCAACCCCTGCTGAGTATTGCATCATGTCCAGGGGACTTGAGCAGTACTTTAAATTTAATTTCTGATGTCTCCCGGCATCCCAGTCCATATGAAATGTGTGAGCTGCTTTCTGCCCAAGGAAAATCACGCAGGGCATGTGTTGCATTGACTGCCTCTACACGGTCTCGCTGTCCCTTGTCCTTTTCCGTGTGAAAAAGCTGCTACTCTTTCCATTTACTGGGTCCCTGTGCAGAAGGAGGCAACCTCCTTCCTTTGAATCTCCTAGCCCAAATTTTAGCAGAAGCAATGGCTCTTGCTCACTGCTAAGCTGATTTTCCATTTTTACTTCAAGTACTTAGTGCTTGCATCTTCATTGTTTTCTGCATGCAGGAATACTCTCTGGTTTTTGAGCCACACATTCCTAGAGAAACCATGGTTTTCTGCTATCTATATCCTCTGAACTCTAGTGCTGTCCAACAGTACTCCCTCCTTGTAATTCCTGTTCTTTCCTGATCTATTTTATAGGGGTGAGAAGGAGAAATTAATCACCCCTGTACAAAAAGAGGACACTGAAGAGGGCAAAGGGGTGTGTGCATAGAGATCCAGTTTCTGACACAAAGATGGGGACCAGGCTGATGGGGACACCAGGCTGATGGGGAAGCCTGCACAAGTGTGCCATGATCTCCAGTATGCTATATGAACCTCTTCAGGGCTGGAGAGATGACTTAGCAGTTAAGAACACTGGTTGCTCTGGCAGAGACCCTGGGTTCAACTCCCAGCAGCCACATAGTAGTACACAACCATCCCTAACTTCAGTTCTAAGCAAGGATTTGATGCCTTCACCTGACCTCCATGGGTACCAAACATGCCTATAGTGCTCAGACATGCATACAGACAAAACATTCACATATAAACTAAAATGAATAAATCTAATAAAAAATTTTTTAAAGATTCTCCAAGGATGACTTAATGATTAGAATGACTGTGACTGTGGAGAGCTGGAATGTTATATGTCAGGAGCCAAATTATCTTGGACTATTTTTAGACCCCTTCAGCTACTCATTGCCCATCTCTGTGT
This sequence comes from Bramus lutescens, assembly GCA_001685075.1. Lineage (NCBI taxonomy): Eukaryota > Metazoa > Chordata > Mammalia > Rodentia > Cricetidae > Bramus > Bramus lutescens. The sequence goes on from LOEQ01002539.1 coordinate 11,801, forward strand.
TTGACCTACTATCCAGTGGCAACTAAATAAGTCCTTTCTGAACTTGACAGACCACTGGCTTCTACCAGTCCAAAGGTTGAGAATCTCACGAGGTAGCATCTGAGGCCTAGAATGCAGACTTCCCTGCTTCGCTGGAACTTGCCTGGCTGATGTTTCCATCTATTTGTTTTGTTGCTGTTATTTTTTTGAGACAGGGCCTCAAGTAGCCTAGGTTAGCCTCTAATTTGCTATATACCCAAAGATGACCTTGAACCTTGATCCTCCTATGTCTGTCTCTACAGAAGTGTGCCACCATGCCCTGGGAAACATTTGAGCAATGCCACCACACTGGAAATGTAACTGGCCTGGCAGAAACAAAGGTGCTCTAAAGGAACACCTGTGCTGAGTCTGACTATCAGATTACTGAAACAATGAACCTCAAAAAATGAGAATTTTCCCAAGAATCTCACACTAGGAGAAGGGAAAAACCACCTCCAGAGGGAGAACTAGAAACAGATTCACACAGTTCTAATAACTTGTCAGAGCACTTTAGAGGATGGAACAGACAGAAAGATGGAATGACAGGTCAAAGGTGGTGGGACTCTTCAGATGGACATATCCTTGACCCTCTAATTAAGCTGAGGTCTCACTTCAGAACCCTGAAGATGGACTTTGGGATTCCCTGGATCTTTTCATCCTACCCCTTGAAAGGTCCACATTAAACACCCCCTTTCCACATTTCACTCTTAATTTGGCTCTTTTAGTTGTCTTATTGAAGATGGATGGTTGTACCAAGCTTGAGCACAGGTTGTAACCTAACCCCCATATTCAATAACAGAAAGAAGAACAAAGGATCCAGTGACAATTCCCCCTAAGTTCATTAAGAGGCTGGACATGACACACAGGTTTAAATAGAAAACAAGAGGTACACATGGCTGAGCCACCATAGTAAGGCATAGACCTCATCTTGATGCAAGTGTCTACTGCAGAGTGGCCCATCAGGTTGTCAGAATTGGATGACATCTCTTTCTGGCAGATAAGCTGTCCCAGCCTTTTCCATCTTCTAGCATAAAATCCTGCTGGAAATTTTGGTTTATTGGTGCCCATTGTTTCATTAGTCTGACAGTGAACAGAAAGGTATATGTCTCTCTTTAGACTATCCTGCCAGGTCAGTTAAAGGAGGAGCAAAGCCTAGTGTAGGTTTTATAAAAGTGTTTGTGAATTAGTTAGGAAACACAAAGTTGAACAGACAAAAAGATTTCAAGGAGACATCTAACACTCATTCATTCCAAATAGCTTCACAAGAAAGTGAAAATTAGTGTGCCTCTTGTAACAGGAATATCCAAGTTGTTCTAAGGTCTAGGAAGAGGCTCAACCAATAATGGGGCTGCAGAAAAGGAATTCTGTTCATGGAGGCAAACCTGATGGCATGACAATAAAATAAAATAATGTGGGAACTGAGAGAGAGAGAGAGAGCCCAGCGTGAAACTACAGAGCATCTATGTTAAAGGACAGAATAAGAGTCCATTCATGCCAGGAAGAACTGGTCAGAGAGATGGGCGATGCTCTGAGGGGGTCACCAGAGCAAAAGAAGGGTGATCTGAAGTGTTGCAAGCTGCAGGTTAGGCAAGAAAAATGGTCAGAAAAGACTTTTAAAGAACAACAAAAGTATCATTGAGTGTGTTAGCTTACCTTCAGGGTTGTCTTACACTGAGATACAACTCTGGAAATAACAAACAAAACAAAAAACCTGAAATGTGATGATTCTTGCTCACTGGGATGTGAATTAATCATTAGTCATATCTAACAGAATGCAAAGGGAATTATATTATGGATACAGTCTTTCTTTCTTTTTGGTTATGGTTTTGAATTTTGAGACAGGATTTCTCTGTGTAGCCTGGTTGTCCTGGAAATCACTTTGCAGACCAGGCTGGCCTCAAACTCAGAGATCTGCTTCCCTTTTCCTCCCAAGGTTCTGGGATTCTTGCCTGCCAATAAACTTATTTTCTATATTTATAAATTTATTCACTTCAGAATTCCTATATAAATGTGGCACTTTGAATTTTCCTTTGAATCAGTTGAAATATCTTACTGTAAATAGTCCTCAGGTGTTGGTGATTAAACATAATTTGACACAAATTCATTTTTACATTTTTCTAAAAGTTATTTAAATTAAAAACGTATCCTAAAACAGAAGAAAATAACTGAAAAGTCACTATTAGGTTTTATAACTACCAAGAAATCTGTATGATTAGCTCACAGGAACAGGAGACAGTATAGTGTTGAGTGAATGACTAAATAAAATCAATGACTTTTAAAAACTAGGCTGGAAGGGGAGAGAGGAAGTATTTTCCAGATGTCCAGAAGTATTTTCAATGTGTAGGAGGAATGAAGGGTTTGCTTTTTGCTTTTAAGGGCATGGTTTTATTTTGTATATTACAGTCAGTCCCTCCAACTGTCAGTACTTCAATAAACTATACAGGGTATAAAAAAAACGATAAATAAGAATTCCGAGAAAGGATCTGATTGACTAAAAGAACAGCAGGGACGTGAAGAGGTTGGAACGGTGCTGATCCAGAGCCTAATTATTTTGTTTTGAACTAGTTTCAGCCCTCTTAACAGCCATTCCTTGCCCACCTCTATGTAGGATCTAATATCCGGTGACTAATGGATAAGGACCTTTTGGGATCTGTTGATTTAGCAGGCTATTAGCTTCCACCAACCTCAGAGGTAAAATTGTCATCAGATAGCATGAAGATATTCTATTCTTTCTGTACCTGCATCTCTCACCTTGATTTATGTTTTTTTTTGTTGTTGTTAATATTTTTGTTTTTCTGTTACTATAAAACTCTGAAAATTGCTTCATGTGGCAACATGGAACCTGGTGTTTCCCAGAATGTGATTACTCAAATTTGGCTCCAAAATAAATTATTTTTATTTTTATTTCTTTTAGGATTTATTACGTATACAGTGTTCTGTCTGCATGTTTATTTGAATGCCAGAAGAAGGCACCAGATCTAATTACCGATGGTTGTGAGCCACCATGTGTTTGCTGGGAGTTGAATCTGGAAGAGCAGCCAGTACTCTTACCCTCTGAGCCATCTCTCTAGTCCACAAATTATTTCTTATTCTTTTAAAGATGATAGCTGTGTTTTTACACTGAAACCATGATAGTGTAACTCACGGAGGAAGGGGAGGGACAGCTGAGGTTGTAGGGGCAGAACACATAGTTTGGTATGGTGGCCTTTTGTGAACAAGTAGTTCCTGTCCTGAATCTTTTTTTTTTTTTAGGACTAGTCATAAGAGTGATCTACCTGTGTTTCTCTTTTCTATGATGATCTTAAAGACGACAAAGAAGAGTGTGTGCTTACAGTCACAGCTCACAGTAGAAGAGCATCATGGAAGGAAGGCCGTACAGTCGAAGATCCTCATGCTTCTATCGGGGAGCCTTGAGTACCAGCCTCAGTACCCCTTCTGGGCTAAGAACTGGATGTCTGTAGCAGGCAAGGATCTGAGGTAAAACATTAACTTAAGTACATTGGCTCTGCATCTTCTTGATTTTTCATGTAAGGGGGAAAATGAAGTGAAGAGATCGTGGAGGAGAGGAAGAATAAAGGGGAGAGCAAGGGGAAGAATAAGAAGCAGAAAGAAGGGGAGTAAGTGGGAGAAATACAAGTAGCCAGGAGAAGAAGAGTAGGAGTAAGGGCTGATCTCCATGAGGTTTCCAGTTTTCACAGACATAGTTGGAAAACTCCATAGGCAAGGACAATGAAAATATGAGGGGCAGGTAGAACCTGACAAAGCAGTACTCCAGATAAGGTGACCCTACCCAGGGAAGAGCCAGCATTCAAGCGGAAGTACCTAATATTCCAAACCATTAGATAGTTACTAAACATCCCCAAATCCTGGATTCACCCTTTTCCTCATCTAATCTCTTTGGTGATAATCAGCTGTGGGGACGCCCAGATTTGTTTGTTAGCAAAGGTGGGACATGCTGCCTTCCTGCTCAGTGCCTGTCTTCTATAGAAATTTCCATGTGGTCTGTTAGAGGGTAATTTTGTGGGATTGATTCTATGTAGGTTTAACTGTTAGAACAAAGAGTGAATGCCATTGCTCCAAGGCCTCATGGTGTGGGGAATGGAGCAAGGTCACTCTGTTGCCTGTGTAGAAGTCACAGTGCTGGGGTGTTCTGGGAATGGATCCCATTTTGAAGGGAAGAATTATGGCTTCACAAGGATTCCAGAGATATAACAGCAACTTTTCCAAAAGACAAGTGTTCCTGCAGCTCTGCAAAATGGGTTGTTCTATGTGGACATGAACGGATACACTTTGCACGGATCTGCCTATTGGTCTGTCAGCTGTGCATTCACTGTATAGTCTTGTGGACTCCAACATGCTTCTTCTTACACTGATTTGCAAGGAATACTGTAGATACAGATGCCATGTGACCAGGCCTGGAGTGGAGCTCAGTGGCAGAGCATGTGCTTAGCGTATATGAGGCTCTGAGTTCAATCCTGCAGCCCCATCACCACAAAAGTCATGTGTTCCAAATAAAAATAAATGGTTTATAACATTTGAACTTGTTCTGAAAATCTAGTTTGTTTGCCATTATTCCAAACTAGAGGACACCAGGATCACAGACTCCAGATACAGTGCTGATCCCCTGAACTGCGATTCTTCAGCATTAGTGATATTCAGGTCTCAGCATTAGACCTAGATGGCCAAGCGATGGTCCTGCTAGTCTCGACAGTTTATTCTTTTCTAATCTCTACCATTGCTCCACTTTGAATAGAGTTTCCTTCTTATTTTGTGATCTATGTACACTTTTATTTCGTTTTTAATAAGATACTGAGAATCTAGAAATGTTCAACCTGGACTTTGACCACTATAACAATGTCTTCTATCTTTCTGCCTCAGAGTAATTTCCAAATCCCCACACAATCTTCTCTGTCCCACTCCAGACTGTCTTACTACCTTCTCTTCCTCAGTGCTCCTCTCTGAGGCTTCTACACTCATTCCTGCCTCTGGTTCTTTGCAACTGCTAGTCCCTTTGTCTGGACTCATCTTTCCTCTAGATAAATGCCCAGCTTACCTCTCTTGTAAAAGACCTTACAGGCCTTTTCTGGCCAAGTAGCATAAAACAGCCCACTCTCCTGTCTACCTCCTGTGCTTACAGCATTTTATCTTTGTGTCCTCAGCACTTCCTTCTTAGTGGCCATTTATTTATTGTCCATTCCCCTACTATTTCAGTGCTTTATGAGAGCAGGGTCTGTATTTTGTTCCTGATGTTATTCCAAGGGTCTGAAATTGGAAATAGCATATGGTAAACAGGCAATAAATAGTTGTAGCATTAATGAATGAATGGTTTTATTAAAGAGGAAACCTAGACTGAGGAAGGTCAAAGGATTTCCCCCAAAGGCACAGGAACTGGAGAAAATGAGACAAACCCAAACCATTCAGATTTCATACTTGATACAAAGCCTCAACATGTTCCCTGATGGCCTCAGAGGGACTTCATGTTTTGAGGTTCTGTATTGCATTGCTAGGTATCTATTTTGATGAGGGGATAATGGGGGCTCTGAGAAAAAACAGGTTTGGGGGACCCCTCAACCTCTCCTCTAGTGTAATTCTGAGAAGCCAGCCTCTGCTAGGAATGGTAACAGGATGTTATTTGAAAGGGGGCCTTCACCAGTGTCTTTTGGGAAAGGAGGACATTAATTTGAGTCTCAAAATATTAACTGTGCCCCAGGCTGAGCATCACAGAGACCATCAGGAGAACAAGGCTTGTGCAAGGGAGGACAAGACAAAAACCCCAGCCTGGTTCTGGCTTGGACAGGTTCTGTCCTTCCCAGGAGGTTGCTTCTGTGCCGCTAATTACACTGAGTAAAGGAAATGGGAAAATGAGTGCTAATGAACTGGTTTTTTTCTCTTCCTCCAGGTGCTTTCTTTGCAGAGAACTGATCCTTTGAATTTATAACCCTGGAGCCTGGCAAGATAGGACCTATTAATAAGCCCAGCTGAGCAAGCACATTCTACTATCAGGTCATGGCTAGAGGAGCGTTTGTATCAGGCAGTGGGCTGTGTGGTATAGGATGATGCTACCAAGATGGAATGCTCTAATGCTCTGGCATTACGGGCCCCAGACAACTCATATTTGGATAGCATCCTGCAATTTACAAAAGACTTTTCTATCTCTCATCCCACTGACTTCTCACAGCATTTTCCAGTTAATGGCAAGGTAGCTCAGAAAGCTGGGGTCTGTCATGTATCACTCATAGCACTGCTTAGCTTTACCCTAGTCCTCATTTTGAAGTTTATACTTCTCTTTGAACCCCTGGACAATTGCTGACACTTTTCCAGCTATTGCTGAGACGGGGGCAAAGGATGGTAGGCAGGTGCATATCACACCTCCTTATAGTCTGAGAAAATTTAGCATGAAGGGGGTTTCAGATTCTAAAACTAAGCAGTTTGGGTAGAATGGAAATTATAAACAATCTATTTCACAGAAGAGGAGAGAGATGCAGAGATCTAATTTCCCTGAAAAACAAATGCAGGATTTTTAGCACCATGTTAGCCAGGATAGGATATGTTGGCTTATAGTGAGGAGTAATTACAAAACATCAGAATCTTGGAAGCTAGGGATATTTGGGGGTAGAGCTCTGTTCAACATACACCATGTCTTTGATTTGATCTCCAGACAACTCCCAATTCAATATCTTAGCAAAATGAAGATTAATTTCTCCCTCAGCTCCCATGTTTTATCATGAATTGACAAAGGGACTCTGCTTTACCCAATCACTCAGGGGCCCAGGCAGAAACCACTGCAAAGGTCACCAATTGGAACTGAAAATAAGTACTTGGACACTCTTTTTCTTAAAAGACATCAATTCCTCAGCAAACACAGAACAAAGGCCAGCACTTCTGCCTTCATTTGTGTCTGCTGGGTACTATATTTGATCACCTGTTTACACACAGGTGTGTTAACCATCCAAAGAGTGTCTATCAAGTCTATTTCATCCCCTTCAAGGTTGAAGGCAGAGACAAATTATTATCTTAAACCTCCAGTCACCCTGAATTCACGTGGAAACCACCACCCCCCATCAGATGAGAGAAACTATCCACAAATGGCAAGGCAGCACACTGGGGCAGAAGTGATCATCTTCGGTGAATATGATCGATCCTTTTAAGTGGTGTCAATGATCAGAACTTCTTTGGACTACTTTACAGAATCAGAACTGAAAAAATTATCACCCAGATCATACTTTACCAGGATTGCTTAATTAGCCATACTTCTTGCCCATCCACCCTAATTCTTCCTCTATTTAGCCTAAACCTCATGTTACTACTTTGTAAGCTTGGGGAGTCCCAGGGTCCCTTTATTTGTTCTTCATAATTGGGCTGCATTGAATAGATCTCTCTTCCTTATCACTACCCATCTGGTATACTGGTATTGGCAGGAGTGGCTGAGCCTACCATGTTTGGACTGACGGAATGCAGGCTTTCACCCTAGAAATTCTGACAACACAGTTAAAGGGGTTCTGCCACTAGAGTAGGAGCAAAAATGGGAGCAACAAAATGTTTTGACCTGGAAGTGACATATCACATCCATATATAGCATATTGATCCAAAATAATCAAGTTGGCATTGTCTGTCAGTCAGACAATAAGCAGAGAAAGCTCAGCATCAGCAAGCACTAGTCATGGCTAATCTAAGGTTGGCCTTACCAGAGCCAAGGCTCTTCATGGCCAACTTCACCCAACTTGAGTGTTGGTTAAATTCCCCTAGGTATGGTATTTCATGGATTTGACCCGTCATTCTTTCTTGTCCTCCAGCACACACTGAACAACTCCACTGTACTGGGGATAGGATACTAATTATTGTACTAGGTATAGAGGCACTCACCTGGAATCCCAGCACTCAGGAGGCAGAGTCACAATTACAAGTTCCAGGACACCCTGCTCTATATTGTGAGTTCCAGGCCATCTTGTACTAGAGAGTGAGGGTACTTCAAAATAGACATACAAATATATGATAAAGAAATGCATTGCTTTTGCCTCCAACTGCAGTTAAAGGTTTATCAGACGTGGGACACATGCCTTTAATCCCAGTGCTTGGGAAGAAGAGGCCAGCCAGAACTACATAGTGAGATCCTGTCTTAAAAATGAAACAAACCAACAAAACTCTCTAAGCAGCAAAGAAGGAAAGTGCTAATGTGTCATGTGCCAGTCACAAAACTCAAAGCAGATCAAAGCAGAAGTTAGACATGAGTAGACCAGCTTGAGGCTTCTCAGGGTGGAAACAAAGGTGATTAATAAGTACCTTTTTAGGGTAAGGCCTTTGAGGTGAGCTTTCAAATAAGCAAACTCTAGGAAAGAGGTCAATGGCCCCTCTAGGGATAAACAGCAGGGAAGCACAGGGCAAACAAGGCATAACCTATCTGCCTGGGTTGAAAGGTGAGTGTGGGAAACAAATGTGAATTATCTGACTCCTTAGGATAACTTGGAATCAAATCCTGGAGGATTTAGAGCTTTACTCTTTGATAAGAAAGTGCAGAAAGACATTATCTAAAGCTAGGCCAAGAGCTTGTGTCCTGAGTCTGAAGACTTCACAAGGAGGGAGTGGCTTTTAAAGTGTCTTAAGGCTTGGTGATAAAGGCCACGTCTTTATTATTTGCCCTTGAGCCTTAGGTAACTTCCATGAAGGACTGGAGTCAGGATGGACCGTAATGCATAGTATTAAGTATGGTCCTTATGACCTTTTGGGGGTTCAGTAGGTTTAGGCCTTTGGAGCTCCAAGTGAGGTGCTATGCATAGTCTTGTGTCACAGTAATGCTGGCCCTGGGCAGGGTCCTGGCCCTCACAGCACAGGAAGCATCCTACCCAATACCATTTGGCTTAATCTCTTGGGCCTCCACCTCTGCCAGTCTAACTTTGCATTTGGCCCCCCTCCACCCCATCTTCTTTTTGTTTCTGGATCCAATCAATGCCACTTCTGCTGCTTTAAAAACAATCAGACATATAAACAAAACCCCCAAAACTGTGTTGATTCAAGTTTATTGACTCTGGCCTCTAGATTCGCTCTGTATCTGGGTCTCATTTCTCCAAACTCCAGCCCCTGTGGCAGCTGCACTCTTCTGGGATAAACCTTCTGAGGTGTAATCTGTAACCTTTTGGCAATAGCTTGCACCTGCTCCCCTGCCCCTCCTCCACCCTCTCCCACACCCAGGGGCTGACACCTACCTGATGGATGTATGACATGAACTTTACCAACTGCGCTATATACCCAGTCTTGCATTCTTTCTTTTTTTATGTCTCACATTCTGTGCATTCTTTTTTTTTATGTCTCACATTCTGTTTCTAGCTGTGTTCTGCATTCTTGTATGTAAAAAGGTTCCCAGGAAGTCTTGACTTTTCTTGGTCATTAACCAAAGGAGAACATTTGCATCTCTCTCATGACTTCCAGCTTCAAAATCATTACCTGCAAGCAGTTCTGTCAATCCTGAAACACTCCTGTGAGGTGAGCAGTATGAACCCCAATCCATTAGGTAGTGTGTGCTGCTGTGCCATTGGCTTCTGCACTCCTTCACAACCAGCTTGCAAGGTCAGAGACCTGCAGATTGCTTTTACTCAGACCACAGCATTTGAATATACAAAACAGCACAGATGTGCACTGACTCCCAGTCCCTGTGGGATTTGGGCTGCCCAGGCAGAGGCTCCTGTTTCTTCATCCTCACAGTCAAGCCCAGCACTGAGCAGTCGGATGTTACAAAAGCAGAGTGAGCCAGAATTGGCTAGAGCTGCCAGAATTGCCCTCAGGCTTCTCTAACGCTCACCAAATGAAGAATGAAATGTCTTCACATGGCCTTCAAGTAAAAATATACAACTTTTACTATCTCAGTCTTCAACTTTCCTCCCCAAACCTGAACAATTTCAAACAAAACTGAGCAGGGTTTTATAGTAAACAAATGCTCATATATTAAATAACACAACACATGGTACTTTTTAAAACATTTATATTTATATATAAAATTAAATATATAATATATAGTGTGTTTGAGGCTAAAAATATAGTACACAATATTTTTTTAAAAAGAAAAAATGTCAGAATAGGAAAAGGTGTGAAGGACACACAGATACATATTGATAAAAATCTATGATGGTTTGTCCTAACAAAAATACTTTTTCTCTTAGTTATCATCATGGATCCATTTATGATGAGAATTTTGGTTAGCGAAAATTCAACTGGCATCAGAAATGGGGATTGCAATCCCAGGAATGGCTGGGGTTGACAGTTTGGCCCCAAAAGTGCTGGGCTGTTAAAAGTGGAGGCAGCATGGCCTTGTTGGTCACTTTTGCTTAAGAGCCTACCTTTGTTGCATTACCAAGTTGAATGCTCTCTCCCCAGAGTCCTGGTGTTCGCAGGGGCCATGGACAGCTCCTGAAGCCAACAGAAGAACCTGACAACCGGTTTGCAAAGGCCAATGTTTGGGAGATTAAACAGCTAAGATGGAGAGGGTCTACTGAGACCAGTAAGCGGCATTCTATGCACACAAAACATTACAATTGTAAATGGCACCAGAAGTTCCTGGTATAGTCTCTGTCTTCTGTGCGGCAATTATTTTCCTCTGAGAAAGGGCCCTGGGGTTCCCTCACACTGATGCAGGACAATTCTAATGCTGTACCCTCCTCTCAAATCCATACTCTGCCAGGCCACATGCCTCGGTCTTCTCCACTGGCCCATGGGTGGTGTCAGTAGCAAGTTGCCGAAGGTTACCCAGCACTAGCCAGAAAGCACTGCCTTTACAAGAAAAGGGAAAATAGCAGGGGAGATGGGACAGATGCAGGGAGAAAGGGATGCTATGCTTAGGGGACAGTTTTATAGCCCTTTCACAACAGTCAATGCCTCACCAATGGAGTCTTGAGGTCTGTGAACCTCAGTGTTATATTACCAGTTATTCCCTTGGCTCTATAGGTACACAGCAGGCCTGGCTTAGATTCCATATAAATAAAATAGGAAGGAAGCCAAGTTTTGGGGGGCCTGCAGTGGCCTTGGGAGGTCACGTAACTCATCCATAGGGATAGAACTGCTCACACAACAGGATGAGGCAGTGAGTGAGCCAGTAGACTCCACATGTCCAAACAGGGTCTTTGACTTTAACAGGAGTTTCTATTAACCCCTGTTGCCTAACATTGCTATGTAGTGAGCCAAGTGAAGTATACAGGGGCCATCAATTCCATCTTAGGGAACCCAGGAGCACCCACATGTGAACAGAACACAATGGTCAAGACACAGGTCTGTGTGCTCCCTCCCACAGGGCAGAAATTCCTATCCCATAAGAGGAAAGCCTATCACCCAGAATCATGTGAACAGAGCTCATCTTTCTCAATCTGACCCAGACATTTTGTGAGCTGTGCATTGCTGCCTTTCCTGACTGTTCCTCTCTCTCATGGCAGGCTTTGCCTTGTGTGTATTCTGTGGTTAGACTATGGGAGACTCAATAATCAGGCTGGGCTCTCTAAAGAGAGTAAGGCCTATCCAGAGCCACAAGAACTTTTTGCGTATGCAGAGTTTGGTAAAGCCACTTAACCCCTTCTTCTACCAGCTCCCCTTTCAGCCTACAGGAAGGTGTTAGCCACTCTCACTCCTGACTTCTGGGACCACAGGCTTCAGCTTGATAAACAGGGAGTGCTGCCTCTGCCAGATGACTATTCCTGAAGACATAGCTTCACTATGGCCCATGTGCTGCTGCAGTCTGCAACCACAGAAGAGGAAACTCAGCCCTACCATGATCACAACAACCCAGATTGGTCCATTTCACTCAGGGTTAGGGTGAAGCTTGTAGTACAGGCAGGCCTCCCCTGCCCCAACCAGCACCTGGACTGCTTACTTTTCCTGAGTTCTTTGGATGGATGGGCAATCCCAAATCCTGCCTCCCCAGATTAACACAGCCAACACAGAATAGGTAAAGACCAGAAAATTGGAGGCAACAAAAACAGAGGTCAGATCATGGTTACTGAGCAAATGGCAGCTGCAGAATGAGATCGTGGATCTCTTGACTCCTGGCTCCTTATTCTCTCAAATAAAGCAGTAACACTTGTTACATCAAGTAACAGGGTACAAATATGCTGGTACCAACTGGCAGGTGGAAGAGTCCTGTGATTAAGGGGGCCTTCAACTACCTAGACATGCAATTCCATGGTCATTC
>LOEQ01002539.1:24050-35497 GCA_001685075.1 Bramus lutescens
AGAATATGACTGGCAGGAGACAAGTCTGTCTCCATTGCTGCTCCCTGTGCCCTGCATGGTGCTTTAGTGATGCTCTTGTTTCCATGGGAGGGATCTACAGCTTAAATCAAAGAGAAATAAGAGAATCAAGGCAAACCCCAAACAAGATGATTGTTTTAGGGAGTATTGCTGTTTAAAATGCCACTCTATTTAGACCTTAAAGTGTTCGGATCACCCACAGCTTCAGGTGTCAATGAAATTTAAAAATTTGCATGAATTCATATTCATAAGAACCTACTCTGTAAGCACATTGCCTTTGCTGACTTCTCATGAAAAAGCTCTGCAAGTGTGAGCCCTCTGAACTGGAATACAGCGACAAGCCTGTCAATGCTATAGGACAGGGCCACTCTGTGTGGATTCTATTGGAATAGAAGAGGAAGCAGAGGCTGTCTGCCAGGCTGGAAATGGAGCCCCTTACTACCCAGTTCTTATCAGAAAGGAGAATGTCACCTGACAGGCCCATCTATAAGGTTAGTGATGGACTGTGGCTAATGAGCATGTAACTCATGAATGTAAACATGACTAATGAGTGGTGACCAATGTGAAAAGGCAAGGAGTATTCTGAGAATACTCCCTTCCATCTTGTAGGTCTCAATGGGAAGGTGGACAGTTGACTCCAGGATGGCAGTAGACTCCAGACGGGAAGAGGTTTCTGGGGAAACTGAGGCTGAAACAGGGGTTAGAGACTCTCTTTGATCAGAAGGTGGTAGATTAGAAGTGGTATGGAGTGCGTGTGGTCATGTGGCTGCTGCACGGGAAGGGGAAACATGGGCTATGGAATGCAATGCCTACAGTGTTCTTCCGCACTGGGGACTCCTAGATCAGGAAAAAGGTTTTTGTAGAGCCATTTCCAGGCCCACTTCCCTTCACATCCCCTCATTTATCGCTCCTTGGATGCTAACACAGGACAATCTGAAGCCCACAAGTTCCTGCTCTCTACTCAGGGACAACATCACAAACCTGACGCTCAAGGCACTGAAAATGGAAAAAATCTGATTGGCCTAGGGGTGGGGTAAGGATGAGACAAAACCAAAATTTGTCTGGATAAAGCATTCATCATGTTACCTGCAAGGTGAACTCTAACTAGGGCGAGTCCCACGGTAGGATAGTAGTGTTCAAGGTTCAGGACTGCTTAACTCTAACATCTAGGCAGGTCTGACCACTGGATGTAAAAAATAAGATTCAAAGTGCTTGGAGACTCAGAATAATTCAAGGTGTTAGGAGCCTGCTGGAGGACAGGTGCCCCTTTTCTTTGCATAGGGACTTGTGTATGGTGGGGAAAACTCCTACAGCTTTTCCTTCCAAATGAGGGTTTTTATTGCCTTTGAAAAAAATAGTTCTGTGACACCTCTGCCCTACCCTATTCTCCAAAGCTCAAAAATTAATACCAAAAAGTGGGGCGGATAACATGAAAGTAGTAAGACTGTGTGGTTCCCACTACTGTTGGATCTGGGAACTGCCATGCAGCACACACTGGTCCCTTGCCAGCCGCCCATTCTTTGCTCAGGACACATCTGGCTGGTCCAGCACAAAGTTGAAAAGAAGAGAAGTGCTACTGGGGATTTCCGGAGCCCTCTGCACTCAAATAGTCACAGTAAATAGCCACAGTAACTGGCATTTTGACCCCAACTGACCAAAGGCTGGATTTGAACCCGTTGTCCCATCTGCAATCCCCTGAGATGGGAAAGATGAACACAAGGTATGAATGAAATCAAGAGAAGGACTTGTGGCCTGCCCCGCATTCCAGCTGTCTGGACTAGAGCCACCTAAGCCAAAGCCTGCTCACTTCAGCATATCTCCATGCCCACTTATGGGTGATCAGGACAGAAAGGAAATGATAAAATAATGTGCTCTTTTTTCCTTTCTCCTCCTCTCCTATCGCCTCCTCCCCCCAGCCCAACCTCCACTTCCCCGTGCCCATGCTTGGCTCAGGTATGAATCAAGGTCAGTAGAGACATCCTCCTGAAAAAGAGCTCAGCAGGCCTGGGAGACTGGGACATGCCCAGAGCACCGTCCTCGGAATGGGGTGTTACTGGGAGACCTGCTCCTTATTTGTGACAGCAGGAGGAGGAAGGCTAGGACTAAGAAAGGAGCAAGGAGCAATGTCCCTGAATGTCAGGGAAGAACTGGGAAGCCTTCTCCTCTGCCCCGCAGAGATACCCCAGCCAGACTCCAGCCACTACACATGAGTTTGCATGCGCTGCTGAAATCGCTGGCCATAGTCTGAGTGCTGAGAGGTGTAGGAGAATCGAGTGGCTGTGGCATACTTGCCAATAGGGTCATAGGCTTCATAGGGGGTCCTCTCCAGGCCTGAGGGTGGGGCCTGGGGGTAGCCTAGACGGTAGGTAGGATACCCGGCTGCCCCAGGGAAAGGATGGGAGTTGAATTTCTCATAGTTCTCGTAGGACAGCTGGCTGGTTGTATCCGTGCCACCTGGAGCAGAAGGGCCAGACGGTGAGGGCTCTGTGCCATAGTCAGAGGCAGGGGCCCGGCTATACGTATTGAGTTGGGCATAGCCACTGGCGTGGGAGAGGCGAGATGATGGGCGGCCATCAAATCGTGTAGGGCCAGGGGCACGGTAGTCCGCATACAGCACCGCCCTGGAGGACGGGCGATCTTCGTGGGCACGCACATTGTAATAACCATTGGTAGGATCCTGAGGGTGGGGAGGCAGTGAGAGAAGAGGATGAAAGAGTGAGTGTCTTCCAGTGTAATAAGAGCTCAAATGGTCTTCTGCCCATGCCCTCCCCACCCCATGTTCTTCTCTTCTCACTCGGCATCACTCTTTCTTCTGTTCTATCTGCAGACCTCCCTGGCTGTCCTCACCTCCCCTGCAGATCCTCCCATCCCACTTCCCTTGTGCCTTGCTTTAATCCTTTTCCCACCTTCATCTCATACTCCTCCCGTGCATCGACAGTGTCACAGCGCAGGTCCTGCTTCAGATCCACATCATCCTTAAAGGACTAAAGGACAGGAGTGTGTGTCAGGAGACAGACACTGCTTTTACCCCCTCCCCCACCTTTGCTAATTTCATGTCCAGAGACCATCTGCTAACGGATGCTCTGGGTTACAGTAGACTTGTGTCTCATGTATAGATTGATGTAGGAGGACACTAGACACCTGGCTTCTAGCATTAATTTTGTTGCCAAAGTGTAATATGACATCTTGAGTATGCCATTGCTACTGTCAGGAAGCACATCTCAGCAATGAGGAGAGTGCACCAGAAATATCTACAGATTTTCTTCTATGTGAGGGAAGAATGAGGCAAAGGGAGCTGGAGGGGAGAGAGTAGTTTTACAAATGCACGTGACAGTGTATATGGGTAAGTGTGTGTGAGGGTGCCAATGTAGTATGTGAGTGTGTCTATTGGTGAGCAGACGGGTACACAGGAGTTGGGGTGGCAAGAGCAGGTTAAGCTCACTGATGAAGAGGTGACAGAAGCTATGAAAAACTCATGGGGCTGTCCTTGGGACTATGAAGAGCCTAGGCCAGCAGGAAGCATGATCCTCACCGAGTAGATGGCCTTCATGACCCGAGTTGCTGTGGAAATGCTGGCAGCATCATCTTCCCGGTCAGAATGCATTTTGAGTGGCTCCCGATTCACCGTCTCTACCTTGATGTCTAGCTTCCTCAAGGTCACATCCTTTCGACCTAGGGCAGGGAGGTGTGGCTGGGCCAGGTGCTTTCTGTTGGTCTCTGTGTCACTGGCTTCTAGCCCCCACCCTGTAATGTGACCCTGAAGGGTTTGTTGTGGCTGTGAAGTGCCTGTACTCACTGCCTTTGCGACGTCGGTAGAGGAAGAACACTAAGGCAATAAAGAAGATGATGACCAGGATGCCTACACCAATGGTGGCCCCAGCAATGATGCCCACAGGTAACACCTCTATAGACAGGGAGAGAAAGAGCAGGAGTGAGGATGAGCCATACAGTGACAGTTCTAGATTATGTACAAAGCTAAATTGTGCCTGAGCTGGGCAGTGATGATATCTGTTGGCTATCACTGGACAAGATTTGGCTGAGCTTGGACCTGTGCTTTCATTTGATCAGAGTTGATGTCAGGACAGTGTTCCACCCCACATCAGTTTGCCTCATAGCTATTTCTTCCTCTGTTTGGCCCACCTACCCATGAAGCTTGGTCCCTCCCTCCTAAGTTGGGCTTTTGTCTGAAGTCAGCTCTCTCCAAATTCCAATCTGCCATGTCTGTTTCAACCTCCTCTGTGACCTTTCTTGCCTGCAAAAAACTGTCTATTCTATCTGCACTGCCCACTTGTGGCTCCAATGGTCCTCTTTAGTGCCCCTGCTTCCCTTAGGTGATAACAATCCCAAGAATTCTCCCTTTGGCTTTCTCTCTCTCTTTCTATAACTACTAGTGGATCCAGACTCCTGCAATGGATCTGCCCCGTTGAGATCCTTACCACATTACTCTTCTCTGTTTCCTATATTCACCCTTCTGGTATCTTTAACTAAACCTGAACTATTGGCTTTCCTAGATATTTTCCAAGAATCCCTCAGGTTCTCCATATCTCCCTTTTCAATGACTAGTTCTCAAAAACAAACAAGTGTTATTTTTCCCTCACCAACCATCTCTGCCAAAGTCTAAATACCTCTTTCATATCACCAAAGGTACCCAGAGAGAATATATCTCCTCTATAAAACTAAGGATGCTTTAAGGGGTAGGGGAACCTCTCAGTCCTCTCAGTAACTCACTGACATAGGTAATGTTAAACTGTTGCATATATTGGTTAATGTTTCTCCATCTGGATTCATTTGTTGTTTCTACTATATAAGTTCCTTCACTTAGATGAAAATTTCTTGTGGGCAGAGATGATGCCAGGTTCACACCTGCAACCCTTCCTTCAGAATTTGACATATAAAGATGCTCAAGGAACATTTGCAGAGTAGATTAACTAGCTGTGCACTAAAGTCAGATTCTGGCTGAGAGGAAAGAGAGAGAGAGAGAGAGAGAGAGAGAGAGAGAGAGAGAGAGAGAGNGAGAGAGAGAGAGAGAGAGAGAGAGAGACAGAGAGAGACAGAGAGAGAGACAGAAAGACAGAGACAGAGACAGAGACAGAGACAGGGAGGGAGGGAGGGAGGAAATGGGGGACGGAGTTATCTTGCTTTAAAAGAGAAGATGAAAGTTTGGACTATCCTGAGTACTCCACATGGCTAACCTCTTTCTTCCAGCTGGATGATGGCAGTGCCTGGCCCGAAGCTGTTCCAAGCAGTACAGTTGTAGTGGGTCTGGAAGTCAGCTTCCATGACATTGTTGATGGTGAGTGTGGACAGCACACCACTTCCTGAGTTAGTCCTCTCCACGGTGTAGCGCTCCAGAGTCCCCACCTCTAGGAAGTTCTCCTTCCAGGCCCAAGCCTGGGGTGGGGAAGGCAGGGTGGATGTAAGAAAAGGGCATGTGGAAGAAGCATGTGCCCCCTAAACACCTCATCCACTCTTGGGTAGCCTTACAGCAGCATATTTGTTATCCCCAGTCCAACAAATCTTCACCCCGAAACGACCTGTGTCTCACCGCCTACCACAAATCCTTGACACTGAACTTCCACTCCAGAAGCTATGGCTCCCACACAATAGACATAAGATTTCTCTACAGAGAACCCCTAGCTGAGACTTACATACCAAGTGTGGATGTAGGGAGAGATCCAGGAACCTACTTCTAACTTCTATGGTAGTCCCATGCTGTAAGTATGACATTGCA
Source organism: Bramus lutescens (assembly GCA_001685075.1). Lineage (NCBI taxonomy): Eukaryota > Metazoa > Chordata > Mammalia > Rodentia > Cricetidae > Bramus > Bramus lutescens. The sequence goes on from LOEQ01002539.1 coordinate 29,800, forward strand.
CGGTATTTTGTGATGCAGAGGCAGTTGAGCCAATATTTGGGTTTTGGATGTTGCAGGAACTTGAGATCCTACCAGTCCAGAGCAGCTTTGTGGCCATACTTTCCCTGTGTAGGTCTCAGTTTCCTCATCTCTGAAATAGTTCATTCCAGCCAGCATAGAGCAATGCTCAGTCTTGTTTTTCTAACTGCGCACAAGTCTATCTTACCAGCCTTAACATTAATCAACCTACAGAAACTTGCCTGGCTCTCTGGAGATGCATCTGCCTGCTCTAAATTATGAGCAGGGAGTCAAGAGGAGTGTCCCATGCCTTCCATTCCTGACCTCCCCAGCTGAGGCATTACCAACTGTATGTTCTCATGGCAGAGGGGACGCTAAGGAAGAATAGCTAAATGCTGGCTCCTTTCCAGGGATCACTCCCAGCTTCTATGAGGCAAACCTCCTGGGACCCAAACCGCCTTCTGCCTAGGCAACTGTGATAATGAAGTACCCCTGAGCAGCCTTGGAGCTAGCCAAATGGTCATCAAATGTGAGAAGGGTTTTGATGGTTAGTGGCCACAGGAGAAATTAATTGTTTATAGTATAAAGAGTGAAGAAAAGAATGAGGAATGATCAGGAACTGGTGGAAGGAAGACAGGAAAAAAGAGAAAAGAGTGGGACAGGTGGGAGAGGGGGAAGGGATGGGAGGGAGGGGCAGGCTGGTGGGAGGGGGAAGAAGGGAGAGGAAGGCACCGAGAAAAGACTGGGAGCTATAGCCAGGCTGGAGGATGAGGGAGGAGAAAGGACCTTCACCAGGAATAAGAGGGAACCTATCGTTCCCTGATTCCAAGGAACTAGGTTCTTTACAACTACTGCTTTAATGGCATATATAAGGCTACGGTCTCCTCTTTGAGGATGAGGAACTGAGTAACAAAACCACTAATCTGTCCAGGTCCACAAAACTAAGGGAAGAAGTAGAATTTTTAACAGGTAAAATGATACAGTAACTAAAAAGGCAGAGGATTACAAGGTCAGAAAAGAGTGAGGAGACCAAAGATGCAAGTCAGGGCTGTCTGCTAAGCCTGCGCAGCACTCACAATTCGATCCGGAGGTGGGGTACTCCCAATGAAGCACTCCACCTTGCCACCGTCACCTCTCACAGCAAACTGCACCGCCTCACTGGAGATAATAGGGGGTCCTACAAGCAGGAAGACACAGTCAGGCCGGACAGAAGCTGTAGTGCTGGTCCACTGGGTCTCACCCACCCAGGGCACTCACCATTTACATAAAGTGGCACCTCTCGCTCAGCCACTCCGATTCGAGGCACAATGGCCCGACAGGTATAGGTGCCAGCATCTGCCTGGGTCACTGACTTCAGCAACAGCTGATTGCTGTTACTCAGGACCTGGGCAGAGAGATTAGCCTCGGGTGGGGAGCCAGGAAGCCTGAGCCCCTAGGTTGGTGAGGGCCCCGCATCAGAGGCATGGGAAAGAAAGCACGAAGGGCCACAGGTGAATTCTCAGAAGGTAAACGAGCTCCTGAGTCTGGTTGATCCATGCCCCTGACTCTAAGCAGGTTAGCAATACGGGCACCATCTGTACAGGAGTGAGCAGATGTTGGCTACAACTGTAAAAGGATACAGTCCTCTCTAACGACCTGCCACAGAAGACAGTTGATTCTGAAATTCCTTTATACAATTCTGGCCCAAACTGCCTAATATGGGTCTTTAGACTTGTGTACTTCAACTTTCTCCACCAGCTTCGCTACTTCCCTGTGCACCATGTGCACTGAGTCTCTGACGACTGCCAGAACAACACCTGCTCCTTCACCCTCTTCACCCAGAGTTCTATGCAAAGTCCAAGAATGGGTACGCTGATTGCAAGTGTTCTCTCCCAAATCCCAAGACCCTAGAAATGTTCCACTTTCTATCTGATAGCAAGCTTAACCCCTCCCATTGTCTTAACTGCTCCAGGATGTCTGTGCCCCTTCTTCCCAGCACTCAGCACAGGCAGGGAAAGGTTTACCATGTTTGAGTCCTTCTTGGTCCAGGTGAGGGTGAGTGGGGGGTTCCCAACCCAGACACAGGTGAGGGTCACATCAGAGCCAATGTCTGTGGTTGTGGGCTTTGGGTCAACTACAATCCGGGGGGCAACTGAAGAAGAGATAAGTGGCCAGTCAGAGTCACAAAGGGTCTGAGTGTCAACTCCAATCTGTTCTTTTTCCTTTCTTGTCTACTCTGTCTCCCCGTGTTTATTCCTATCTCGCCAGTTTAGTGAAGCTTTCCCTCCCCTGGACCCAAGGACTCTCCGTCCCCTGCCTCTGCCCTTTCAGCTACTCACAGTGAACATTCACCAAAGTGCTGACGTTGGTGCTCCCCACTTTGTTGTAGACCTCACAAGACACAGGCTCCGTGAAGAAGGAATAATCAACATTTGTCTTGTAACGACTCTCATGGGCATCTTCAATCAAGAACCCCCCTTTGGCCCACCTAGAGAATGAGGCAACACAGATGTGAGATCAAAACTTGGGATTGCCTCCACTACTCCACCACCACCACTACACCAGTCTCAAGGGCCTGTCCATTTATCACTGACATGGCACCCCCAAACCCCAACCCTTTCACCTGTAGCCCAGAATCTCAGGGTTGGCTGTGGCCTGGCATGTAAAGATGACTCGCTCGCCCTCCTGCACTGTCTGGGGTTCAATGGACAGAGTCACTGTAGGAGGATCTGCAAAGCAGGGCATAGAAAGTCAGGGTCTTCTTGTCCCGGGTTTCTCTCTTTCCTTCGGCAACGCATTCATACTACACTGGTGTGTGAAATGAGAATTCAACTTTACAAGGTATCACCCTCACCCTTTCTTCACAGGGCTCTGGCCAAGAATGCTACAGAAGAAACCAAGTATCTAATGGATGCAATGACGGAATATGGCCACTAGGTGCCACTGCAGATTAGCTTAGCTTACTGTAAAGAGCATCGCTAACTAGAAGGGATGCATGGAACATCTGCCAGGGATGCTCTTGTGCCATAATTTCTTTAACATTCACAGCTTCAATAAGCAGATATAATACTATACTCAATGCTCCATCTACCAACCGTCATTGCCCATGGATCAAACCAGGAACTAAGAGGATTGTTGGTCCTGGGTTTCTTGGATCCTCATTCTGAGCTTCTAAAACTGCCTAAATTCTGTCCCCACCTCATGTACCCTATCCAATACCCTACTCACGGTGTACATCGAGCTCAATGGATGTCTCCTTGCCATTGGGGATGGCCTCATTCATGCTGCGACAGGTGAACACGCGTCCAATGTCTAGGTCTGTGGGGTGAATGAGCAGCTGGCTGATTGTAGTCTCCCTTTTCCCATCCTTCAGTAGTTCCTGGGGAGAAGGAAAGATAGAGTAAGACTAAAGCCCCCACTCCTGCTCTCAGAGAAAGCAACTAAAGATTGTACCTTGTTAGTGCAGTTCCTTCCCCCATTCTTTCTACTTTAAAGAAGAAGGCTATTTTAAAAAGCTCTCTGAAATTTACAGAAAAATCAAACAGGAAGTAGTTTCCCTCTCCTCCACCATGTGCCTCATTATTATACTTTACACTAATATGGAAAACTTATAACAGACACGTTGGTACCTTGCTGCTAACTGAAGTGTACAATGCATGTAAGCGTTTACTCTTTGTAGTATAATTTCCCTCTGTGCAATGGAGCCTTATTCCTGGAACCCTCTGAGCCCATGTTTAAGTTCTTCCTCTTCTAGGAAGCCTTCCCAGGATGGCCCAGAACTCTGGGATCTCTCCCGATGGAACCGTTAGACTTCGAGTGTCCTGTGTTTCACCTTAGGTACCAGTGCTGCAGTGGAGACTCTAAGTGTAGGGCCAGATACACCAGCCCAAAGACATCCAAGCCACTTTCCATATTGTTACCTACCTGAGGCAACTACACTATGAAAAAGAATAAGACCTCTCATTTATATAGCCATGCATACATCTTTGTGGGACCACAGCATCACCCAATTGAATCAAAACACAGTGATATTTTGAAACTCATAGTCTTAAGTGAATAAGCAAACTAGAGGAGTAGGCAATAAATGGTCTGGCTGCCAAGACAAGTTAAAAGAAGTAGCCCCTCCTCCTGGGAGAAAAACAACAGGTTTAATGGTAAAAATGTCAGGTCCCATGGGGTCAAATAATCACTTATTAAATGGTACCACTGAGGCCAGAAAGAAGAGATGTGCCCAAGGCCACAGAGGTCACTAATAACTAAAGCCCGAATCCAAGCTCTCCATCCTGGCACTCTGGGAATAGAGGGGGCAGCTTCTCTCCCCACTGGGAAGTGTCTCTCATTGTGCCCAGCACAGGGATAGATGCACAGACATGCCGGTCACAGCTGGCAGAATGGGCAGAATGTTCCTCAAGTGCAGGTTCTGGATTCCACCACCATCAGCTTTGCCATGTGATTCCAGCTAAGTGACTTCATGCCTTCCCCATCTGAGAAAGTGCATGAAAACCCGGGCTTCCACAGTTCTACATTGTGCTGAAGGAAGAGGGTAAAGGATCAACAGGGCAGTCAGACCAGAGTACAGAATGCCAACTCTGCCGCCTGCTCTCTGTGTGACTTTGGACCAGGAACCCCTTTGTAAGTTGGAAGCAATGCCTACTTTATGGGACTCTTTTGAGGTTTAAGATATTGCTCATCAAGTACCTAGCATACAGCAAGTACTTATGAAATGGCTGTGACCCTGGAAGTCCATTCCCTTTAGGAAAGGAAAGATAACCTGGAGCTGTGCCAGGGGAGAGAGCAGGTTCTCACCGTGGTAGCCACAGCCCCCTCCTGTTGTGTCCCATCACGGAACCAAATGATGTTGGCAGCAGGCTTGGCATTAAAGGCTCGGCATGTGAGGTTGTGGGGGGTGCCTGCTTGCAGCAGAATCACAGGGCCGCCATCAATCCTTGTGTCCTCTGGAGGAACTGGAGGGAAGAGGAGAACAAAATCAGCTCAGGATGCAGCCAACAGTGATCCTTGCCATGGAGGTGTCCTTCCATCTGTCTAAGTCCTTCTCAGCAGATCAATGCCATCCTAGCCCAATTTACAATCACTATATACAGTGCTTCTGAAGGGGCTTCACTCAGCCCTCAAGCTTCCTCAGCTTGCTGGTTACTAATTGTCTGATGCTGTACACAACTCTATTACCCAAGGGTGTTTGCTTCGGATGGAGGCAAATCTCAGGTCTTGAGTACAGACCACACCCGGGGGAAGGAAAGGTGTTTCCCTCACAGAATCTTCTATCTATCCCCTTTCATCTGATCCCCTGCCTGGAATGGCCAGATGGGGAACTCTATCCATTACAGCTTTAGCAGGTTAGTCTCCATAGCAGTTAAGACTGTGCTGTTCTGCCCAAACACCTCTAGATGCTACAACTGCCTGTGGCGAGGATTCCAAACCCTGTTTGTCTCAGGTTTTAGGGTTCGCAAGCCACATCCTGTAGTCCCTTACTGCCCCACTGTTTCTGCTGTTTTCTCCACGATGTGTGCCCTCTCTGAGTGGCTGTGGAAGAGTTCCCACCCTGGGCAAATCCCAAGCAAGGTGGAAAGCTTTACGTGCCCACCTGCAGCGCTTGCTTACTATTATTGACTGCCTCTCTCTGCCTCAATACCCTCGGAAAAAAACAGGTACAAGTTGATGTAGGAGGGTCATCTGTCTATGTGTTACTTTCATTGGTTAATAA
>LOEQ01002539.1:38638-50041 GCA_001685075.1 Bramus lutescens
GCATGGACTGGCTGTGTGGGAGCCTAGTCTGTCTGGATGCTCACCTTCCTAGACTTCGATGGAGGGGGGAGGACCTTGGAGGGGAGGAGGTGGAAATTTTTAATAATAACAAAGAAGGAAAAAAATGACCAAGGCACATCCTGAACCCAGGGCTTGGGATTCCCAGTAGTCTAGAGCTCTTTCCATTGCTAGGAGTCCCCCGCCAATACTTCCCCTCCCCCAAATAGGAGGGAATTTGGCATGCAGACTCATTTATCTCTGTTCCTTTTGCTTTTCTCTCCACTTCAATGACTTTGTGCTGGAGGGAGGGCAAGGATGAGAAGTGGAGGTCAGAGGAAAGGGAAGAGGGACTCACAAGCAGAAGGATCCATGCCCAAGAAAATATAACAGAGGCACTGAAACCACTGAGCTGGTGGGGCAGGGGCGGGATCTTAAGACCTGAAGATGGGCCACTGCTGGCTTTACTTTTGTTCTGTGTGGAGAACAGTCCTGTCATTATTCAGATGGCCCAAGGCTTGCTACAGTGACATCTATCCTGTCCCCCAGTAACTGTGGCTGGAGATCAGTTTTCAAAAGACCACTCTAGCTGCAAACAGTCTGGTCTCTGGGCCCAGCAGAGAAATGGAGAGGAACAAGCAAAGTTCCCTAAAGCACAAACCCTACTGCAGTATAAATCAGGAAAAGCGCTGCTGTGTCTCCATCACCATAGTCCTCACTGCAGAGAGCCTTGTCTCCACAGCTGTATTTCACATAAAGCTCTGTGTCTTCAGTGGAATTGCAGTAGAGGTCAGAGCAAAGGATATCAAACTTACAGAAACCATAATACCCAGCAAGGCAAGGACAGCACAGCCTCCTCCACTCTTGACCTACTTTTAGTTTGTTTTGTTTTTAAGTATAATTGACCCTGTGTGTATGTGTGTGTATAAACACACCTGCTTCTCTGTATGAGCACCACACATATGCACATGGCCACAGAAGTCAGAAGAAGGCATTAGAATAATCTGTAACTGGAATTCTCAGTGGTAATAAAACCACCAGATGTGGGTGCCAGGCACTGAACTGAGATCTACAAAAGTAGCAAATACTCTTCACCACTGAGCTTTCTTTCTAGTCCCTTAGTTTTTTGAAGAAGTTTGTGTAAGGAATTGTTGAGAGAGAACCAGGGAGAGTAGAGACAGCAGGGGGAAAGGCGAGGCTAGGAAGAGAGGAAAAGGTTGGGACATTGAAGAGGGAAATGGAGAGGGGATTAACAGATTGGGAGTCATTACTGAGCACGGTGAGTTTGGCCCTCCGGGAGCGCAGTGCAGCCTCTGTAGCCTGGCACTCATAGGAAGCATCGTCAGAGAGTTCGGCATCTGTGATCTCCAAGTTGTATTGACCAGCGTCCGCAGAGCCCACGACCCGGTACCGTGGCCAGGCTGCAGGGACAGAATGGGGAAGATCATAGTAAGACCCAGTCTTGAGGCCTGGACCACGCTGTCCTCTCTACCCAGGGCTCATCATCTACTCAGATCCATTCCAGGTAGTTCTCCCCACTTTGCCCTCTCCTGGGCACCTCTGGCAGGTGAGACTTCGAAGCACCAGTCACAGACTCCGTAATTATTAAGCAGGAGGGGATAGTGAGGAATAAACAGAGAGAGAGAGATGAGCAGATGAAATCTCCACAGCTGTCTACAGGTAAATGTTTCTCATGACGATAGCAAAGGAAGAAGAAGCAAAGAACAGGCAAGCAGACAGGAGAGTAGCGAGAAGAGTCTGTGGGCAATGGTAAGCGCAGGCCACCTCAGCACTTAGAGGCCACCTCTGTGTGGCCTGCAAGGCCTAGTTGCCACTCACCATGGAAGGAGAATGAGCAAGGTTTGCTGGTTCCTCAAAGGAGAACCCAAGTGAGATTTCTGCTTCTTTTCCAAGACATAGGGTGGGCCTCTGTATCTAGTCTGCCCTGCTAATAGGCTCCCACCAGCTCCCATCGTCTGCTTATCTATTGACCTCTATCTCTCTCATGTTCCCTCTCATCAACAATACATCCATCACATTCATTTCTTTCCTTTTATAGAGTGTGCCATGCAGATTTCCTCAACCTAGACCCACAGCAAATAATCTCACCACCCTCAAAAATAATAAGAACAGAAGTCTTATTATATAGTCCTTCACCTACTCACCTCATGGTGCTTCATAGCTAACAATGTTACCCTCCAAAAAGACATCAAGAGTGTACCTTTAAGACAGACAGACTGTGACTGTCGAACCTGCTTCACAAATCAGCTAACCAAGTCAAAGAGAGCCACCCAAAGTGGTTTTCCTCAAGTCATTCGGTGGGCAAGTGGCTGAGGGGTAATGGGAGCCAGTTACCTTGGCTCTTTACCCTATCGGCCGAGAAGTATTTCCAAGGGTCACTGGACTTGCTTTGGGATATAAGAAGTTAGGGTGTTTGTCGCTGGCTGAATTTTGTGTTTTCTTCAGCACTGGCTACATAGCCTGTGCTAAACAAATGCTCATGGAATTATTAAACAAGAAAGTGCTTAGGCTGATGTTGACAGCAAAAAGTTGCGAAAAGCAGACATGGACTATGAAAGGGGAAGAGAAAAGCATGAAGTACTCAATAGGCGGACAGAGAATGGAGAACTGCTGTTAATTATATTATAATTTCAAAAATAAAAAAGGAGAAAGGGTAGGCAGTAGCTCAGCATATCAACTATGTGGGGTGGGCTGGGCTGGCCTTTGCTCTCCTTGCATCTCATCCTGCTTGACCTGCCCGCAGCATCCCATTGGTGTGTCCCTGACTGTGTCTGTCTGGAGTTCTCTTGATCTCCCAGGCCACACACTACCTCTCTTGAGCCAATCCACAATCTGAGGTAAGGGAGAATTGCAGGGTAAAAGTGACAGACCTCAGAAGTCAAGAACAGGATAGAGAGAAGGATGGGTAGCAAATACAGGAATCTAGGCTTAGAGTAGGGAATAGGATTTTCGAATGCTGGGTTAAGGGTCAAACTCAAGGCCGTGCACCATGATAGCATACACTCTAATAAAGGTACAGTCCTAGCCCACCACTCACCTTTGAGGCCCTGGCCCATGCCAAGAGCCAGCCCGTCCTTGGTCCATTGTACAATCCCAGAGTAGTTGAGGAGCACACACGGCAGCACAACCCGCTGTCCAGCCACCACAGTCTGATCAGCTGGCTCCTGGCTGAAGCGAGTCTGGGTCCCAGGTAAAGACAAAACTAGCAGCGGGTAAAAAGAAGGGTGAGGAGGGCTCCACCAAAGTCCCTTGCAGGATTCTACTCTTATCCTGCAATCCGGGGCCATGCCTTCCCACACAAGATGCCACGTGCTCCCTTTACTCATCCCTCTCAGGGCCCCAGGGACAGATCTAAAGTTCTAGAGGGTTTAGCCATCACAGAAATGGTTTGGCATTACCTAAAGGTCTTCGGATTGGGCCTGACCCAGTTTTGAACACTGAAGCCCAGAGAATCACACTTACCCAATGATCATCCACTGAACGAATAATAGATCTAGGGCTAGACTTCAAGCCCTTGCTGTCTGGTCCAAGGCTGTTTTTAAAAACCTCTTCTGCATCTGATGCCTCCGCTTAGACACTCAGGCTCATGGGTGATACATTCATAACAGGTGACTATAATGCCACAATCCCTTCCTTCCCCCGCAGTATGAACCAACAGATGTTCGGCTTTACCATGTACAATGTGTCTATTTGAGTGCATAGACAACTCCAAGGTGATAGTACATCCAAAGGCAAATAGACCTGAACCCAATTGTCTGCATACTGGCTCTGTTCCATGTGTTTACCCTTGACCCAAGGGCTGGAACACAGGGATGAACCCACCAAAACATCTGCATGCACATACCCTCCTGCATCTTGGGAGCTGAGACAGTGTGGGACTTTGTTCTACTCTCCCTCTAGCTCCAGGAGCTACACACGGATGCCTGGCTGGCAGCTTGTCCGGGAGCATTTGATGAGAGAACTGAAGAGTAATTGCCTTTTAATTGTGGAGTCTAAATGGAGTAGGGAATTGGATTGCAGATCTCTTCTCTCTTGCTCCCACCAACAGGCTTGCTTCATCACTGGCTGGTCCCAGTGGTAGGGCACGCTGCACCAGTATAATGTGAGCATTATTTTGTTATACTGGACAATAGGGAAGGAGAGGGGCTAATGAGGGATCAGCAAAGGGTTAAACTGGAGGCTTCCTTGCCCTTGCACCAATAGGTCATACAAGGCAATCAAAATAAGATTTCTTCAAAGCTTAGATTCCTGGTTTACCTTTTCTTCCAGCTCAGAGTCTATAGAGGCCACAACCCCCTAATCCAAGTCCTTTCAAACACAGCTTCTCAATTCATTCCTCCCCAAGTCAAGACCTCCCTTTCATCCAGTGTATAGGTTTTACCCCATTTCTTAATCTGGAATCAAACAAAGGGCCCTCTACCACTGAGCAAAAGCCAAGCCCTGGGCCCTAGTTGACCCGCTCCTTTCTTCTCTCCAGTTCCATTTCTCCCATTCTTTCCAAATTTGTCCCCACATTCTCCATTCAGGAAAACCATAGCCCCTTGTGCAAGCACAGATTCTCCCATCACTCCATCTTGTGGCAACTCTCTCTACAGGGTTTCCTGTCCAAAGCTGTCGGGGATCAAGCCCATGTTTTTGTCATCAGGAGGTGGAAGATAGCTTGTTGGTGGAAATGTTTTCCCTATCTGTTCCATGAGAATAGAACCTCTCTCTCACACACACAACACAGAGTGTGGAACTCTCTTCTCTTTCTGTGTCTCCTGGAATCAGATTAGGACAGCAAAGGAAGCACAGGAAGCAGGCTTTGCCCTTGGTTAAATGCAACAATGCAGCTCTTTGGATCTTCATGGGATCAGGACATTAGAAAAGGTATACCTTTTTTTTTATTGTAAGTGGCTCCCCAACTTTGTAGACCTAATTTCCTCAGCTTGTCTCTTACAGGAGGAAAAGCTAAGTCTCATTCACATATCCAGAGAAAAGGATGACAGGTGCTGAGACCCTGCAGGCCAGGTCAGCAGCCTGGTGTTACTAATTCAAGCATTTGCACTCATTATTATTTAAATTTATTCATATCCTTGCATGTTCTCTAGCACAGCTATGTGCAACAAACTTGGTATCCCGTGTCTCTTCCTCAAGGCTCCTAGAGCCCATGGCAAGGACTTGAGACAGGGGTGGCCCATCCATAACTTTTCTACACAAAGCCTGGAGGCTTCTCCAGAGGACAGTGGGCAGCTGGCTGCATGTTTACTTGCAATGAGGAGCTGTATGACCCTGCAGTGGGAGGGCGGTGGGAGGCACCTGGAGTCAGGAGACAAGGTCTTGCTGGAGTGAGAAGCAGGCAACCTTGGCCTGGTTCTTCCTTACCTGAGTTTCCAGTTGCTCGCTGTAAGATGACAAGACTGGAGTAGATTGCCAACGACGCTTTCTGTTCAAATACTAGGAGAATTGGCTTAGGAGAAGGCTAAGGTTTCCATGGTCCCTCTGCTCCTCTTCCTAACTGGGTAGCCCTGGCCAAGTTACCTTCCAAAGTGCATTTTCTTACTTGGGAATGATATGTCTTCCTCCAGGACCACTGTGAAGCCAAGTGTGGTGAGGTGGATGCAGACCTATCAAAGTCCTTTGCATGTGCCTACTAAACAGCCATGACCATTATCTAACCCTGAGCAGTTGGACAACTAGATACACACAAAGGAGACACTTGGGGACATAAAAATGAGTAACAGAAGGGTGGTGTCTGCTTTTCTGTGAATTTTGAAGTAAAATAAATTTCTGAGTCAGCCCTAGTTGAAGCAATTTGGTCTAAAAGCAGAGCGGAAGCAATGGTGAACAGAGCCCAACGATGAAGGAGGAGGGCCCTCAGAGTTTGAATCCATGGAAAGGCCACTTTCTGTACCAAAGTGACAAGCAGTGGCACATGTCCCCAAACAGCCCTGCAGCCAAGACAGCACATGAGGAAAAAAGACGCCATGAGTGATACTTAAGTCAACTTATGATGAGGGAAAACACAGTCTGATCTGATTAAGTCTCTAAAGTCTACGTAAGTTGGATATAGGTCACCCTTCAGGTCTCTGAAAAACACTCCTTCTTTGAGATTCAAATATTCACCTCGTCTGGGATGCCTTCCATGATTACATGCACTGCCCCAGAGCCTATCTATTAACTTCTTTTTTCTGCCATAGTGAGGACCACACTGCTCAGGTCACCTATCTCAGCGCAGCCTGGGGCAGCTTTTTGAGTCTGGACTGTGTCACTCACAGCCCTAAGTCACATTACAAGTGCCTGCTGGAACACTTAGAGCTGTGACACAGGGGTGTGCTAAATTAGTCTATTCACAGATGGATTATTAGGAGCCAATACCCAAGTTCAACCTTGTGAAACTTCTTCAGGAAAAGCAGAGCACTGCCCTCTCCCTCCACTCTGCCCCGTCTAAGTGGGACTGAAACATGCAAGATGTGTAAGCAATAGTGTGTTCTCTTCTGTGAGAGGAACCCTGAAAAATGGGATATGGTGTAGAGCTGGGAAGGATAACACTCAATCTAGAAGGTTCTGTTGTGGATGATGAGGGAAGTGGACAGTGGAAGAGAATGTCTAGAAAGCTCTGAGCACAAAGGTGCCCAAGAGAAGACATAAGGTATTTAAAGAGGAGACATAAAGTATTGGTAAGTCTTACAGTGTCAAGAAGTGCCAATAACCTAGAACATGTGACCTAGCGAGTGACACATCACAACTCAAGCATGCCTCCGAGGTCCTGGACACCTGAGCTATCCGGTAAGCTTAGTGAAGCCTGTTCTGAACTGAGAGGAAAAATCTCAGTCCTTATGTCTGGGTCTGTGAACATGCCCTCATCCATGTCCAGGAACAGAACCAGCATAGTATAGCAACACAGAGAGAGAAGCAGAAAAGGCATAGCCAGAGACAGGCAAGCACAGACTAACCTCTTGCTACAGCATCAAGTCAGCAGCCTCCTGCTTCTGATGGTATTTAAAGGGAATTTTCACTTCCATTCTGCTTTCTCCCAAACCTCAGACTCTATCACAGATGAGGCAAGCCAGCTACAATGAAGACAGATCACGACACACACACACACTCACACACACACACACACACACACACACACACACACGATAAGACATTAACAGAGGTACTGAAACAAACACTGAGAAACAGCCAAAACAGCTAAAGATAGACATTCACACAATGGCAGAGGGAAAGGAATAAGGAAGGACCCTTATGACGGATATGTCTGTAGTGTCCTAATGGGTAGAAGAGAAGACAGGGGAGAGTTACCTACCAAGAGAAACCAAGAACAGAGTGACTCCAGACCTACTTACAGAGGTGAGGTCGGCTCAGCCTCTTCTTCAAAAGAGTTACTTAGTAAGTACCCACTGTCTGAGCAACCTTTTCTTTCCTACCTCCATTGGGATTTCTAGAGACTCAGCTTGGGTCTTCCCTCAGGGCAACAGGGAATAGGGCAAATGAAGTAGGGAAGGGATTCACACTGGAGAGGTAAGGGGAGCAGAGGGACTGACACCCTTCCACCATACCTCTGTCTCATTCCTAGATCGCCTTCCTTCCGAGCTAACTGTCAACCCTTAGCCCCACTTTCTAGCCACAAAGCTCTTCTAGCCTCCTTCCTTTATTCTCCCACAGCTTTGTCTGGACTTTCTGGTGAGAGGACACACCACAACCTGCCCTGGATTAAAATTACTCATGTGTGTTGTGTCTCCCCACTCTCCTGTTAGCCCGAGAACAGAGGTTTTGATTTACCGTTTCGGTTCATTCAGCCCCAGCATCGTTCCATAATAATAAATACCCCCAATTATAAAATGCTGATTGCATGCCACTCTGATGTCTTACAGACACTGTTCCTAGCATTATAATCCGCTACATAGTGGTACTTATTACCTGCATTTTAAAGAAAGGGGAATTATGGTCTGGCAGAAATGAGATAAAAACAGGCGCTCCACAGTCGCTACTGTTGGTATTCTGTCACATTCTAGGAATATCCAATCCTGTAAATGAGTTGGATTCATGCCTCAGCCTGAGAAAGAGCTACTGGTAGCCTTCGGTTCTGCCCGCCTGCCATTTCTGACCTCCACTTTACAGCTTAGACTTCATCTCCAGCCTGTTTACCTCTTGGGTAGATAGTGGCACTTGAGCCTGGGGTTTGGCCCCACAGCCCTGTAGCACTTGCCTTGTGTGCTACTATCAGTATAGGAGAAGCTTGACATGAATGCATGGAGGGAACCCTGAGCAGTACCCAAGGTCAGAGTCTCTCTCCCAAGCCCAGGGAGTTTCAGTGGCAAACAAAATAGCAGTCTTTAAGCCACCAATGATAACCCGTAGCATGTGTGTGTACGTGTGTGTGTGTGTGTGTGTGTGTGTGTGTGTAAATAGGTCCTACATGTAAAAGACTTGCTGTTGTACTTAGACTCGCTGGTACTGTTTTACCAAGCTTGAGGACACCAAAGCTCCAGGACACTGGGGTAGTTAGGGTTCATAATAAGAAATCACAGCTCAGAGACACCAGGGCACTTTCCCTGAATAGTAAGCACAGAAAGAAATCAAGTTCTCCCAGGGATGCTATCTCAAGTAGTCCAGTGCTGTCTTCTCCTGGGCCAGACACTGATCCCTAGGTCTCTATACTCCCTCTTGATGTTATCTCTGCATTCCTTCATCTAACACATTCTTTTCCCCTTCTTCATGACTCAGGTCTGTCCTTCAGTCCCTTTTCTCCATTATCATCTCAGCACTGGGGGGGGGGCACGGTCAGGTCAGTCTTTGTTCATGAACAAATTTCCAATCTCCTTTTATCTGCTGATCCTAGCAAGGACAGAGAGTTCAAACCTCTTTTTGTTGTTGCTTTTTTATTTTTTTCTGGCACTGGGCATTGAACCCAAGTATTCATGCATGCTAGGCAAAGCTCAACCACTGAACTACACCCCTTTGCCCTCAAACCCTAGTTTTGATGGAGAATTAGGAATTGACCCCTAGAGTTATACTATTTATGATGGACATGTTTATAAATTCTCACAATCATAAACTTCATATGGTCACACATAGGTAAGCAAGCACATGTTCACTTTCCTGCCCATGCAAACATCTCTTCTGTGTCCTTGTGTGTGAATACTCATCTGTCTGCTCATGGGCAGTCTGCTCTCTGTTCTGGAGCACGTACCCTTGTAGCTGGCAAACGCTTGTTCATTTCCCGGCTGCCCAGACCCGAAAAATCACATAGAAACTGTATTAATAATAACACTGTTCAGCCTATTAGCTCAGGCTTCTTATTAACGAACTCCTACATCTTAAATTAACCCTTTTCTATTAATCTGTGACTCACCACGAGGTGGTGACCTACCAGTAAGGTTCTGGCTGGCAGCTGGTGCCTTTCTCCTTCAGCAGCTACATGGCGTTTCCTCCATTCTTCCTACTTCCTCTGTACATCTCTGCTCAGATTTCCTGCCTGGCTTTACTCTATTAAGTCATTGGTTGAAACAGCTTCTTTAATAACCAACCGTAATAAAACATATTCATAGCATACAGAGGATAATCCCACATTATGCCCTGGCGGTCATGTTCCCAGAGCCTAACCTGAAAGGACCAACCAGTACCAGAGAGAGTGGGGACAAGCACATGGAAGCCAGGGAGTTAGGCAGCAGGAGAAAGGGATGGTGGGGGCTGAGCCCTGTCTCCCTGGATTTATCGAAGAGCAGAAATGAGCCCCGAGGGCTGAAGCAGTCCCTGAGCTCATCACTCCAGACTATGCTGCCTTTCAAAGCAAAGCCTTTGATTCACACTGACAGTCTAAGATGGAACTCAATCTCTCTACTGTCCCTCCCTCTCCTGTATTCTCTCTCCTCATCTTGACAGGATGACCTTCCCCATCCCAGCCATTCACTTACCACAGAGACTTTCACAGTGGATTCTCTGAGAAAAGAGGATTTCAAATCTATGGGATGGGCCAGCAAAGAAGGAAGGCAAAAAGAAAGATTTGTGCTTCTGATGGAGGAGAAGGAAGAGGAGGAAGGAGAGGAGGAAGAGGAGGAAGGCCACAGACAAGGCTGAGGTTGGTCAAAGTGAGAACAGATAACATAAAAGAGCAAAAAGCTGGGTTGGACACCTTGAAGCAGACCCTTGGACCAGACATTCAGAAAAGAGGCTCTGTGTCAGCTCAGCTGGGCAGGCAGGAAGAATCAAGGCCTGTTGTTTCTGTTCTATGTTGAGCCCCACCTAGAGTCCTTAAAAAGGATGTGAGTGCCTTTTGAAGCCATGGCTTCTTCCTCTGACAGAAGAAGGCTTCACTTTGTGAGTTGGAAAACTTATAGATGTGCTTGGAGGAATGATTAAGTCTAACCAGGTGCTATGTGAAGACAGTGAAGAGCACAAAAAACAGTCCACAACCCTAGACTTGGGTCCAAATACTCAGATTTATTGCAACATCTACCACCCTATCCACAGAGTCACCCAGTGTCACCTCCCTCTTTGAGTGCAAAAACTCATGTATAGGAGCCTCAAATGTCCTCTTCACCACCTTCCTCCTCCCAGGCCCTTCCTGTGTGACCACAGAACTCCAATGCCATCTCCAAAACTGGGGGTAGAGAGAACAGCCAAAGGGTACTTTTTCCAGGCACCAGATGGGATTTTGCAAATGGCCAGAGCCTGGCCTGTTTCCTGGCATTAGAGCAGGCTACACAGGCCGGCTGGTATTTGCTGTGAGAGAATAGGAGGTTTATGAGTCTGAACCGGTGGATCAGTCTCCCAGAGTGATAGGAAGAGAGCCCAGAAATACAAAAGGCAGAATGGGGGCGAGGCACAGCCTTTACACAACTCTACCAGGGAGAAGCAAAATTCCATGGGTCAGAAATTTTCTCAAAGAGGTGTGGGTGGACCTGGTCTTGGCTTTGTCATCAACCTGTCTAACTCTGGGAAAGACACACCATTCCTCTGGGCAGTAGCTTTTAGGTATAACAGGAAGGAGCTGAGTAATTTGGCAACAGGAACCTCCTGACTTAGGTTCTAGGAGATTATCATCCCTTGTCCAAGCCTTGAAGCTATGTGCCCAGTTACCTTCAGACTAAAGGAAGCCTGCATGTCTGCGCCCTACGTTAGTGTTCCCTTCACAGTAGAGTGTATGGGGATGGCTGGGGGGTGTGACAACAGGACAGTGGCAGAAAGGACCCAAACATGATACCCAGGCTAGGAGGCAGAGGGCATTCTTTGTTTTCCTCTGTAAGGAAGTCCTACATTCCTACATTCCCCCCCCCACCCCCCACAGGGTCACCAGTGAATCAACAGAGCAGAGAGAAAAGGCAAGCATGGACTCTGAGGCCATTTGCTAGTTTGGGCCAACTCACAAGGACACTGCTCTTGAAATGAAAAAGGCTG
>LOEQ01002539.1:55019-69249 GCA_001685075.1 Bramus lutescens
ATACAATTTGTGTGTTGTTATTTCTGGGTATAAGCTAGCTGTGTGGGAGCTGGGAGGGACGAAATGCAGGCCCGCTCCCCTATCACTACAGTTCTATGCAGAACTACCTTCTCCGGGTTGGTTCTATGCAGAACTACCTTCTCCGGGTTGGTTCTATGCAGAACTACCTTCCCCGGGTTGGTTCTATGCAGAACTACCTTCTCCGGGTTGGTTCTATGCAGAACTACCTTCCCCGGGTTGGTTCTATGCAGAACTACCTTCCCCGGGTTGGATCTATGCAGAACTACCTTCTCAGGGTTGGATGAACATGATTCCTCAAGGGGTCTGCCTTAAATGGCCAATGAAGGAGATTGTAGGACATTTCCCCAGATTCAGAGGTGGTGGGGATGGATGAAGTGGGAGTGTGCTCTGAAGAAATAAACTGAGGAGGACAGGCAGAGGGAAATAGCAGGGATGGGGGAAAGTCAAAAGGAGAAGATGGGAGAGACAAGATCCCCTAAGTATGGTGAAGACACACCCAATAAAGATGGAAGGATCCCGTGTGTGTAAAGAAGTAGAAGTGAGAGTCTGGGACTACGAGGGGCAGTGGTGAGGGGAAGGAGAAAGGGAATGGTGGGGGCAAATAGGTGGTCCTAGAGAATCTAAGCAGATTAAAAATAAGGAGTGAGACTCAGAGAGATTCAACCACAAGCCCAGGAATGCAGACATCCTGCTGGGGGAAGTAGAGGAGGAGAGGAGAAGGGGAAAGGGTTGATAGCTAGGAGGGGTGACAGATGGCCACAGTCATTAAAAGGATTTCAGGAAGTTCTGCAAGCTTTAGGCAGCATAGACAAGCCTGGGTAAGCACTGGGAGAAAAGAATTAAGCAGAGCTTTGGAAGAAGGAACTTACACAGAAATCTCTTCGATGCCACCACTACAGCCACACATTCCTGCTTTAGTCTTTACCCCTGGCCCAACCTTAACTCCAACACAACCAAATCTTAAGTAGAATATATTTGTCTTGAAGGCAACATATCTCAAGTGACCTTAGTACCAAGAACAGCTTGAGTGATCAAAAGGTGTTTATTGAATCACTAAAATCCTAAGGCATGCCTTCATCTTCCACGTCACCCTAATATGGAGTCTGATGTCAGATTCCAGCTCTTATGCCTTCTTACCCTAAGGCCAAAGGCCACTGTACCTATCTGTAATTTTTCTTTAACTAAAGGCCTTAAAAGTCAAAGATAAACAGAAGATAATCTTAATCTGGAGCCACATCACACTAGAAATGCAGATGTCTAGACTCTCAGGCTAACACGGACAGTGCTGTTCCAGTGGTTTGGTCCTAAAAAGTGGGAGTAAATAGGGTCTGGGGTCTGTTACAGGATGGGAGGCTCAAGACAAAGGAATCTGATGCTGAGCTGTGAGAGCAGTGAGAGTGAGGTAGACAGAGGCAAGTCTGAACAGACAGACGTGTCAGCTCCAGTTGACTTGGCAGAAGCTGACATCTTCTGCCTCTAACTCCTTTCCAGCCTGATGTGCAGGTTGCCAGCAGGAAGGCTGTGGTGAAGAAGGTGCTGATAGTGGACTGAGCTACTCTGGAGCCTCTTCTTGCCTGGTCCTGCCTGACTCTGGAGCAGTCTTCTCCCTCTGATCTCTGATCCTCCCTCTGATATCTCCAAAGAGCAAAGCTCTCCACATGTCTCAAGAGCTGCTGCTGTGGTGTCGGGAAAAAAGAGTGCTCTTGTTGTAGCCAAATCTGATGACTGGCATGTATGACAGATGTGCACGGTTTGGGTCCTCAGCTCATGGAAGAGGATGATGGAGTTGGTTGTAGCTCTTTCCCTCAGGGATGAGGCATCAGTTCCCAGATGCCATCTGGAACATACATTCATAAGAGATGTCACTCTAGCCAAGATGTCAGGGAGACTGAAAATTTACTCTGGCTTCCAACTGTTTCTTTTTCTTTTCTTTATGTATGGGTGTTCTACTTACATGTATGTCTGTGAACCAAGTGTATGCAATGCCCAGGAAGGCCAGTTTGTTAGGCACTTTGTGGGTGCTGGGAATCAAGCCCTGGTCCTCTGGAAGAGCAGCAGTGGTCTTAACCACTGAACCATCTCTCTAGCTTCCAACTATTTCTTGATCTAAACTACTTTATGCCCACAACACCTGCACTCACTTCTAAGTCTGGAAGCAAGCAGGATCAGAAATCAAGTCAAAATCTCCGGTCCTTGAGTGGAACCAGCTATCAAGGCCTGTGAGAAGTACTTGGACGGAAGGAGTGGAACCAGCACTCTTGACTAATAACCTCTA
This sequence comes from Bramus lutescens, assembly GCA_001685075.1. Taxonomy (NCBI): domain Eukaryota; kingdom Metazoa; phylum Chordata; class Mammalia; order Rodentia; family Cricetidae; genus Bramus; species Bramus lutescens. The sequence continues at coordinate 57,316 of LOEQ01002539.1, forward strand.
GGCGTTTCTCAAAGACAGAAGTGGGTCTTTGGAAGCCTAGAACAGGACAGGAAGGGAGGAGGGAGAGAGAGAATACTCAGAACAATAATGGACTTTTGATAATTTGCCCAATATGGTGTCCCCTGAAAAGCAGTAGAATCAGAATTACTATGGGCCTTTCAGGGAGGCAACTGTTTCAAAAAGGGCAGTATGGGAGATGGACACTGTCGCATTTTGGGAAGGAACAAGGGAGAAACCGGAGTCGCCATAGTTACTTCTGTGTCTTCTTTATTCCTTGGCTCACCCTGGAAATTTCTCTAGTCTTTGGGTGGATTATGGGAAAGGATTCAGTGGTTTGTAAGTAGGGAAGAATTCTGGGCACAACAAAAATGCCTGGAGAGGACTAAACAGATAAGGAGTCTTACTTCACACCTGCACAAAAGGCACAGAAGGAGTGGTAATTGACGACCGTTCTAGATTGAACTCTATAGGCTTAGGGCCTCTGAGCAGAACACCGTGAACAAGGTAAGTATCTTTGTCTGTAGATATTAGCTGGTTCCTATGGAGACCTCAACCCACGGGGAGCATCTCCTGATCCCAGACAAAGGGGAGTGGGAGTGGCATCCTCTGCTACCTGCACTTAGGCCACAGGGCTGGAGGCAGGAGTCTATTCCATCAACTTCCAAAAGATGGCAAAAGCAGTAGACTCTTCTGTATCCCACACTCTGGCCACCAACAGGTGTGCACTGTGGTTCTGATGAGGAAATGAGGAATGCTGGGAACTTCCCAGGAGGAGATACATTAAGAACACAGGTATGGAAGAAGAAGATGGGGTGGGGAAAGAGAGGTCATAGTTCATATTCTAGAAGAAGGCAGAGACTTAATGATGCCCTCACTGTTCCAGAAGGAGAAACTGAGGCACCAAAGGTAGGCATGTATTTGAGATGAAAAGCCAATCCCTGAGCTCCAGCCCAGATGGGCAGCACCACTGCTCAGCTAGCTGCTCTGGAAGATGTAAAGTGCTATCTAAACATGGCGCATTATAAACACTTTAGAAATCATATTTCACAGCTACCTGCCTGAAGCTGGAAGATGAATTCTTCCTCTTGCTCTCTGGCAGGAGAATTATCCCTGGAGCTAAACATGGCAGCAGTGATATGTGAGTGGGGCTAAGATAGAGAACTAGGCCACGGTGGAGGAAGCAGCATCAGAGGTAGGTCCTGGGTGCCTGAACAAGACAGCCGGCTTGATCTATCTTGCTTTGCCATCTGGCATGGTGATCAACTCTCTGAAGGCAGAAAGGGCCCAAAATCCAGGCTTTCCACTCTATTGAAAATACCTCCTTGAAAATATTGAATATTGAAAATATTGAAAATACCAGAGTCTGCGCCCTGGAAGGAAGAGTTAAAGAAGGTAAAGACTGATAGAGCCTGGTGGGAAAAACAAGTAGTTGGGGTCCAAGGGGCCCGAGATCTGCCATTACCACTGCAATGAATGGAGAAAGATGTATAGGAAAAGGGTTGAGCCAGACGGGGAAAAAGTATCCTAGAAGGGCATGGGTGGCCTCCAGACATGCCCAGAAGTGTACAGGGGAAAGTGTTGACAGATATAGAGTGGCTAGGCCCATCTGACTGAAAGGAAAAAAGTGGAAAGGATGGGGTGGGAGGAATATATATCCCTGGAGAGAAGGGAGGAAGCAAGCATGACCTACATCCTGTCCTCATGGAAGAAGTTACAGCTATGGGCAGTGGCCTAGGTGGCTAGGAACCCCTGCAAGCAAAACCCAGTGCTTGCTTATGCACAGGAAACCAGAAGGCTTCAGCAGTGGATACAGAATTCATTGCCACTGTGTTTAAGGCCCTAAGCTCAGGTCTTCTCTGAGAGTGCTGAGCTCCTCTTTCTAAGCTCCACTCGCATTGCAGGCAGCTTGTAATTAGGCAGAGGGAACAGATGAACCAATTTTCAATTAAAACCTTATCTACAGCATGCACAGATAATAAAGGTGGGTATGTTTGATTCTTTTCTTATCCAGTTTTCAATATTTGCAATGCCTGGAAGGAGATGCAGAGGGGGTGCCTATGCAGCCCTGGTAACATATAAGTTCTGCTCATAATTACATGACTTTCAATACTACAAGAAGCCAATGAAGTGGTTTTGAGGCACACAACTTACTGGCATGCTGGCCTTCCCCAGATGGCGCCTAGACGGTGGTCTAGGGAGAGTATGTTGCCCAAACCTCTGAGGTGGGGAACAGCTGTAACAAATACAGAGCTCTCTATTGCTTTCTGCCAGCATCTCTGCTAGACAAGCCTGCATCTCTGACAGAGCTACAAAAGCAATTCAAGGTATATTTCTCCTATAACAAAGTAGAAGGAACCTCAGGGGACCAGGAGGTCAAACAGTTGTGGATAATGACAGCAAATGTTGGGTTCTAGGAACTTAGCTGCCCCCCCCCCTTTGCTGGCTGGTATACTTCCTTGGTCTTACATTCTCCAGGTGGGTCTATCCTGGTTAGGTAACCAAGGATTGTTTATTCACTTTCCTGCTTTTGTTTTGTCTTTTATAATTTATTTATTCATTTTATGTATGTGTGTACTCCATCTCTACGTACACCTTTATTCCAGAAGAGGGTATCAGATACCACTATAGATGTGTCACCATGCAGTTGCTGGGAATGGAACTCAGGTCCTCTGGATGAGCAGCCAGTGCTCTTAACTGCTGAGCCATCTCTCCAGGCCCCACTTTCCTGCTCTTTGAGGGTGGTAGAGTTGTAAGCCCTTTGGCCTAGGTTCAGTAAAGTGAAGGCTCAGAATCTCCGAGTTTCAGTTTCATCAGTGATGAAACAGGGATGACAGGTAAGCCCAGAAATGGGTAGCAGAAAAGCCCACAAAAAGGACCCTGAAGAGACCAGTGAAATGGTCCATGAAAGGGAGGTTCCTGTGTGCATACCTGTAAATCCCCATGTCCAGAAAGGAGGTAGTAATCTTGCCAAGAGGTGTGTCTCTGTTGATCTCACTGCTCTAATCCCAGCACAATTCTGTTTATTGTTGAATAATTGTTTATTGATGAAGACAGAGGAAGTTGGGTGGATTTTAGTAAAGAGTGTGGGGAGAAATGGTCTGCTGGGGAATAAGGGCATATACCAGTAGTAGAGTGCTTGCCTAGCATGCACACAACTCTGGGTTCTACACCAGTACATGCCTCAAAAACAACAGCAAAAATTTCATTGGAATCAGAAGACCTGAATTGAACAAGCACTCCGCCAGGAAGTGGGTACCTAGGCCAGCAACACTCCCCTGCTCTTATTTCTTCACCTGTAAAGCTTAAGGGCTGGAAAGATCTTGGAAGTGACTATCAACACTCAGATGTCAGAGTGCTTTGGAAACCAGAGAGGCACTGAGAATCACTATAAATAATATGACCATTCCTCAAGCATATTTAATGGCATGGGGAGGGGATACTGCCCTGACCTCTGAGGTGGAGAACAGTTTTAACTAATACAGTTTTAGCATGTTTCCCCACAACTTGGGGTGTGTTTAAGATAATCAAAACTTGAGTAATAATGTAATAATAATGATAACACTTGCATAAATATCCACAGGCGACTCGGTGAGAATTCTTGTTTATAACTTCTGTGAGCTGTCAAATTTAACCTGTCTTCCAGTTGGTCCTACCCTCACCTTCACTTCAACCCAGCTGACCACTCACTCCATCCATTCTGGCTCATGATGAGAGAGAGAGAGAGAGAGAGAGAGACTCCGAAACCGAAATAGGTGGTCTAACATCCTGCTCTTCATGCAGAGCGTATAACCAACATTATAGAGATAAAGGGTGGAAAAAGCATAGCCTCCAGGTATTAAGAACAATAAAGCTCTAATCAAACATCAGCTCTGGTATGTAGGAGAGAAATTATTATTTTGTTTTGGTTGCCGTTGTTTCTAAGACAGAGCTTCACTGTGTAGCCCAGTCTGGCCTTAAACTCAAAGTGATCCTCCTGCCTCAGCTTTCTGGGGGCTAGAATAACAGACATGGATCACCACACCTGGGAAAAAATTAGCAATTTCAATGGTGATAGAAGAGGAAAGAATAAAGAGCTGGACACAGTGGCACACACCTGTAATCCTACTACTCAGAAAGTAGAGGTAGGAGGTGAAGGTCAGCCTTAGCTACATAGAGTAGAAGGCCAGGACTAGACGGACGGCTCAGAGGTTAAGGACACACACTGCTCTTTGTAGAGGACCCTAGTTCCCAACACATGGTGGCTCACAACTTTCTGTAACTCCAGCTTCAGAGGATCCAATACCCTCCTTTGACATCTATGAGCTCATGTACACATGCACTACACAGACTTAGACTCAGGCACACCTACATACACATAAAATAAAATACATTTTAAAATTAAAAAATTGAGCCCAGTTTGGGTTACAGAAGACCCAGTCTCTGATGATGATGATGATGACAATGATGATGATGATGATACAAAAAGAAGGAAAGAGTGAACATGAGAAGTCTGTGAAGGACAGGATGAAAACCTGAGCTAGCAGATGTAATACAGTATGTGCCTTCTGACAGAGGAAGGTGGGACTGCAAGGGTATTGTCTGGAGAACAGTGAGGCATGGATGGCTGGGGCACACAATATTACAAATACAATAAAGCTATTTAAAAAGTAAAAATGTGCCAGGCCGTGGTAACAATTGTCTTTAATCCTTGGGAGGCAGTCTGCTCTGCAGAGCGAGGTCCAGGACAGTCAGAGCTACACAGAAAAACCCATCTTCAAAAACAACAAAACAAAAAAAAAGTAAAAATATATCATTATTGTGAGACAGTGTGTGTTTGTGTGTGTGTGTGTGTGTGTGTGTGTGTGTAGTACTGTTATGGGATAGAGACAAGAAGTGAAGTGCCACATCTCCCGCTCTGAGAGATTTACAGAAGGTAAATACAGGCAGTCACATATAAATACAGTATGGCATTCTAGGTAAAAGGACAAAGTATGAAAGTCAGCCAGTTAACAATTTGAAATGTGGGAGGTGCTCACAAGCACATAGATGATTTCCGGGGAAAGTGTCCTTTAAGCAAAACCTAAGTAAGCAGAAGGAAGGATGTGTGGCAGACTGCGGCACCTGCGAGTGGTTCTCACGAACTCAAGAGATGGGACAAGGGACGGGGCAGAGGAGATAGCATTGATCAGATCCTATGGACTCTTACATGCATGAGTTTGGACTTTCATCTCTAGGGGTAACAGAGATAACCTGGTATAAGTGGGGGAAAGGTAAGTACAGCACAGAGTAGCCACACTCCATCTGAAGGGAAACCAGAAGAGTGTAAAACTTAAGACTGGGTACAAAGAAATGGGAGGAACATGAAATATGTCAATCAGCAGGGTTTATGGATTGAAAGAGTGTGGAATCTGAGAGAAGAAGGTCAGTCCTTTACAGTTTATCTGAGCAGACAGCAGATGAAAACATTTACAAGAATCCTGGTGTGGTGGAGAGGCAGAGGTCAATGACATGTGGCCAGCCTAGTAGCCACCTAAGGGCTTCATCCAGCAGATGATGGGAGAAGGGAAGAGGTTTTATTAGATTGCTCTTATACCTTTCTCAGGAAAAGAGTAAGCAAGAAGGGAGAGAGAATGAAGGCAAAAGAGAGAATGGAGGAAGAAAGAGACACATCTCTTCACTGCATCCCTCTCCAGACAGGAGTCAGGCAGGAGTCAGAGGAGGCACAGCTTCTTCAGTGCGGGGGTTGCTATGTCTGTGTATTGGTTATCGGCAGTGCTGAGTTATGAGGTTTTAAAGGGATTTTATCCATAGTAATGAAGTGGTTACTGTTTCTATTTCATTAATGTCCCCTTCATAATCTATAGATATTTGCTATGTGACCTTGAACCATTCAAAACATTAGCTTTACTGTCTATTTTTATAGATGGGAGAGCTGCAGTGGAAGCAAGGAATCAGGATTGTCATGTTGGCCCGTGCTTTAACTCAGACAAAAGGAAGGAGAGGAAGCTCTTCTGGGGATACCATGGGCGCAAAGGCAGGACTCCTCTGAGATTTCTACCCAGTGGTCTGTATAGTTGCTTTGGTTTAGACAAAACTAAGACATGAGGAGCAAGCCTTCATTTGGAGCTACAGGGAACAGACTGTCCCTTCTCGGCAATCAGGTCTGTGTTGGAGCCACGCACAACGCTGTTTATCTGTGAAAAGGTATTTGGAGAGTGGAAGCAAGAGGATCATGAATTCAAAGCCACCTTCTGCTACTCATTGAGTTCAAGGCCAGCCTGAGCATCATGAGACTTAATGTCTGACTATATTCTCCAGAATTGTGAGACTTCACATTTGATGAAACCTACTGATCTAATCTGACCCTTTACTGTACAAAAATAAAATCGGGTCAAAAGAGGAGACATGACTTTCCCAGTGTCAAGTCATAGAGTCAGTTAACAGCAGAATCAGAAATGAAGCATGAGTAGATTCCCGCAGGGTCCTGCTCACGTGTCATCTCCATGTCAAGCCCCCCTGCTGTTCTGTTCCTGCAAAATAAACCTGCATGAAGCAAATGATGCAGATGTCCTACACGGCGGGCACAACCCTCTCACCTTCCATTCCTCTCCTGATGCTGACTTTGGCCTTAAACCTGTAGAACTGATGAGTACTTGATCCTCAGCCAGAGACTCTCAGGAAGTTCTTATATAACTTAGATGTAGCCAATAAGAACTGTGGCACTGTCTTTGATGACCCTCTCTCATTTGTCAAGGGCCATGACTTCCATGATGTGGGAAGAATCTCAGGTTCCTTTCCTTTAATCTTTCTGTCCAGAGGCCCTGCTACCTCTTCACCCTTGTTTAAACCTAAGACTCATCCAAGACTACCTCATGACACATATCACAGCACTCCTCCTAAGTATATCCCAATTTTAACCCTTCATCTTTGCCCTCACTCAAGTGGTTAACATTTTTTCTACTGCTCCCCAGGACTGTTCCAATACCTTCCTAATAGTTTCCTACCTCCAGCATGGTCCTCTTAAATCCATTCTCTGCACAGCTGCCCGAATGATCTTTCTAAAGCACATGCCCAGTGATATCACCACCCAGTATAAAATCTTTCAGTGGTTCTCCAATGGTTTCAGATGAAGTACAAATCAAGTTAGGTCTTACCTCTTCAGCATCCTCTTCCACTTCTTTGCCTGTGTCACGCTCTTGCCCACACCAGCAGCATCCTACCCCAACATCCACCCTTGGGAAGCACCCTGCCCTTACCCCTTGCTCATTTCTATTTATCCTTTGAGATGCAGTTCTGGCTTGGTGCCTGGAGGCCTTTCTAACACTCAGCCTGGGCTAAGGCAACCAGAGAGTTCTTAGGGATCATGTGCACCTCATTACTCTGCAAAACCTTGGTGTGCTCTTTCTTAGAGGACATAGTGTTAATTTGCCTTGGTTCATATCCGTGATATCTAGGTCTTAGTAGACACTAGCAGGTAACATTTGTAGAATTGTTCCCTCTCCTTTTTCCACATTTTACAAATATCTTTATTATGACTTCTTACTTGCTAGTCCAAGTTTTTTCTTCCTAAATACAACCCAAATACCCTCTCTCTAGAAAATCTTCCCTAACAAGCCCATCCAACTTCTCCTCTTGAGCTCAACTGTGCTATGTCCCCTTAATATGTCCACCTTGTCTTTCTCTGAAGAGTGTGACCGACCCCATTGGTCTGTTCTGCCTAAATGATTTCTTCAACATACTGAACCACTTCATTCTCTTGTCAACAGCATGCCAGCTCCTATCCTTGCAATTATCCTTCTACCTGGAGAACAAGGACATTGCTTAACTCTTATAGCAGCACCAGAACAGAGATTCACTGCAATAGGGTTAACTTGTGGCTGTTCAGGGACCTGCCTTGAGTTGCCAAATTGAACAAAGGTGCACAGTTTCTTTCACTTTGTGGCCATTCCATGTTATTCCCCACATCTCTTTTTGGTGTCCTATGACTCTAGAGCTGTAAATTCAAAGAGGGTAGGACATAGTCTATGTCTTCCTCGTAGATCCAACAGGTTGAAGCTCAGAACAATCAGGCTAAACAGAAGCTTTCCTGTCTTAACTCTTCCCTTTTCTATCCTCAGAAGGGCAACAGAAAAGGCAACAGAGTGCAGTGTCGGAGCAGCCCACTGGGCCAGTCAACCGGGACAAGGCGCCTGCTTTATAAAATGAAGAGAATGCCAATTTCAAGTGAGGTGCAACTAGACCAGTCTTCCTGCTTTCTCCTTCTTCCTTCCACCCTCCTTATTTACCACATTTTAAGTACCAACCCTCCATGCTATTTAAAGTAGACATGTCTCACAGCACACCCGAGGAACACAAGGTCGACTGGTGCAGGGATTATGGAGAATGGCACAGTTCGGAAACCTAAGTTCCAAAGACCTTCTTGAAATAAGAAAACATGAGCCATGGAAAGGGTTCAGGTGGAGGAGGTCCCAGGCAGAGGCCTGAAAACAGGCTTGATGGGAGTGGATTTAAGGGAACAAAGCTGGGAGACAGAAGTAAGAGATGTTTCACTTGATACGCAAATCTTGGATCCATCTAAAAGGCGCAAGACAACAGACTGACTTTGACAGGGCTAGAATGAGAACTGAAAGTGCTCTACAAGCGATAATATACCACCACCAATTGTCTATCAGACACCATTTTTATGAAGGATGTGCCTACATAGCCTAGCCATCCAGAAAACTCACCAGACTTGACTGAGATGGACCTCCACTGTCAGAGAGTGGAATATCCTTAGCCAGGAATTATACCAATGAGCCATATCAGGTCAGTATTTCCATCCCACATTACACTACCTGTCTGAGTTCCTTTCCACTATTGAAAAGGGCTGGGCCTCAGCCAGTGCTGATTCCACAGGAGGCACTGAGTACATATTAACCAAATGAGAAAATAATACATGCTAGGCCTTCTAATTCAGCCTGTACTGTAATCCTTCTTTTTGCAGTTTCTGAGCATCAATCCTAGTTTTTCCCCTGGGGTCACATAAAATGAATCTAATTCTCTTCCACATGATAGTCCGTTAAGCATGAAAGGAGAGCTATGACATTCCCCCTGAGTCTCCTTTACTTCTAACCAAATATCCTTCATTTCTAATGCTGCTGCTGCTCTCACAGGCATCTTCTTGTAAATACGCTGCATCTTCTTTTCTCTTGACCCCAGACAGCCACTGCCAAATCCTTAACCTCTGTTCTCCTCAGAGCAAAAGCACTCTGGCAGAACGGGGCACACAATCTTACCATCCCTCACAAAGTCATCACAGTACGTTTCTCCCTAAGGTCCTGGGGATACAGTTCCTCAATGCAACACTAGCCCCATCTTGGTCCTCCTCTTATTGGGGCTGAGTATCTATTTATCTCTTTTTCCATGTGCAGAACTAGTCTCAGGCATGTATGTACTCTACTGTTGAGCCTACCCCTAGTCCTTAGGCATCTTGCCTTATGTGCCACAGTAGAACTTTCTAGTTGAAAGCAGGGGTTTTCTTCACTGGTCCTGCAGGAATCCCCACACATGATTTTTCTGTGACTCCTACCCTTTGATATTTCCTTCTCATTTTTTAAAATTATAATATAATTGCATCATTTCTGCCTTCCTTTTCATCCCTTCAAGTCCTCCCATATATTCCTTGTTGCTCACTTTCAAATTCACATGCCATTCTTCCCACTGATTGCTGTTATATACAAGCATGTATGAAACACATATATATTCTTAAATACACCCTGTTCGGTCTGTATAATACTACTTATATGTTTTTAGGGCTGACCATTTGATATTGGATGAACAATGGGTGTGCTCTTCTCTGGAGAAGACTCTTTCTCCCCATCTCAGCATTCTTCAGTTGCCTGTAGTTCTTTGTTGAGACCTCCATGACTTTCCTCTGTTCACAAAGCATGCCAATTGTTCTTGTTCAGCCGTCCTGTTGGTGAGTGTTATGGTTTAAATTGAGACTTCATGGGTGTAGCTTCTTACAGTCCCAGGAAACACAATTTCATAGCAAAACTCTCTGTTCCTCTGGATCTCATCACTCCCTCCCTCTTCCACATGCTACAGGAGCTACTTTTGCTCCTTCAGCCAATAGCCTTTGAGATACCAGCCCACTAGGGTGTGGTATCTTTCACTTTAAAATTAAGCGGCGGCAGCCCTCTCTCTCTCTTGCTTGCTTGCTTCGGATTCCGCTTCTGGCCATCAGACGCTTTTCCTGGTCGTGCAGGAGGCTGTTGTCTAGGACAGTGACCTGTAAGTTTTTTTCCCCTTTATTAATCATAATTCCAAATTGTTGTGGGATTGTTTTGTTTTGTGATTTACTCCATTATCCACAACTATCCCTGAGCCTTCCATACCAGGGTTATATTATAGATGCATCCAATGGAACTGGGACCCACAAATTTTCATTTTGATTAGTTATGTTCTCTGTTACAAGGAGTTTCCTTGATAAGGAGTGAGGACTACACTTATCTATATGTGTTTTCACGGTTTTTCTTGGGCCTGTCCTCTCCTTTCACTAGTGTGGTGAACTTGTCTAATCATATAACCTATGAATACATTTGTACATATCTGTGTAATATGAGGACAGTTGTGGGTGGAGGCCAGAGGTCAACATTGGGTATCCTTTTCTATTTTCTGCCTTATTGTTTGAGAGATGACCTTTCACTGAAACTGCAACTTCACAAGACTAGCTGACCAGCAAATCCAAGGATCCTCCCATCTTTTCCTTCCCAGTGCTAGGATTACAGGTTTGTACTACCACACCTGGCATGGGTACATAAGTACTAAGGATCTGAACTCAGCCATATTTGTGTGGCAAGCATTTTACTGACTAAGCCATCTCCCCAGCCTTAGTTACATGACTTTAAACATCATTTCTTCTGATGTCGTATCTCTGCTCAGACCATCCTCTCAAGACCCAGATGCATCTATCAAATGGCCTATTTAACACCTCTAGTTGGTTTTCTAATTAGCGTCTCACACTTAACTAAGCTCCTGGGCTGGAGATTCAGTTCAGTGGTAGATAGAGGATGTACTCAGCACATAAGGGGCCTGGAGTTCGTCCCCAGCACCATCCTCCAGATCAAAATCGAGCCCCTGGTCTTTACCCTGCCCTTGTACTGTCAGTACATAACAATCCCACTCCTCCAGCATTTAAGACAAAAATATCACCTGATTCCTAGCTCTTTCTTACCTTGTACCCAAACCATCAGTCAATATTAGTAATTCTAAGTTCAAAGCAACTGTAGAGATAGGTACCACTGGTGCTAGCCACCATTTCACACCAGGACAACTAGAGTAGCCACAGAGAATTCCCACTCCTCCCTTCCTAGGCTTACTCTTAACATAACAGCCAGAGTAACTTTGTTCAAACAGAAATTCTAACACATCCTCCTCTGCCCACCTCTTCCCTTCCCCAGCCCACAGACAGCTTTTGCTTTTGTTGAGAAGTCCTAATCCTGAGGATCCCTTCTAAGCCTACTCTGACACTGAAAATCAGAAGTCCCAGGCTCTAAGGACTTCAGAGCGGCAGAAACAGCTTTGTGACTCGTGCTAGACCCGCAGCTGGTATTTGCTTTTGTTTAGTTTGGCTTTTTGCTTATTTGATACAGAGTCTCATGTAATCCAAAATGATCTGAACTGGCTATATAGCTAAGGACAGTCCCAAATTCCTGATCTTGCTGCTTCTACTCTGCTTCTGCTCCTCAAGCGTTGGCATTAGAGTGTGCCATTGTCCCCAGCTCCACACCTAGGTTTATGCCAGGAAGGACACTAGACAAAGCTGACCAGGGAGGTAGGAAAACTAGAAGCTGCAATCTCAGCTATGAAACCCCAGTAAATACCCAGTGATGTAGGTGGGTCTTCTGTCTATCTGTTACTTTCATTGGTCAAATAAAGAAACTGCCTTGGCCTTTTGATAGGCCAGCCCTTAGG
>LOEQ01002539.1:148647-168639 GCA_001685075.1 Bramus lutescens
ATTCCTAGGTCAGGACAACTTTGCCTTAAATTTTTACTTTTATTGGTTCCTTCCTCAATCCTAGGACATAGGCCAGACCAGGCTAGACCATTTGGTGTGGAGCTTGCCCATCCTGCTCTTGGGAACTTCATGATGCTCCATCTGTCTGAGTGTCTGCCCTCTCGCTTGAAGATCTGATCATGACTACTGTTAAGTTGGGAGCGTAGCCCCCAGCCCCTGATGTCTGTCCCAGCCCCCTGGCCTGGGAGTATAATGGTCTGGACTCCAAATTCCAGCATGCCAGGTCCTGACCCCTCAGGACCACTCCCACGGGGTATTTAAGTGGACTCCCAGAAGAAAACATGTGGTTCCGGGTTTGCATGTGCTCCCTGCTTTCCTGTCTCTCCGCCATGCGCTTGGCCACCCAAGAGCGACATGCTTAATAAAACGATGGGCATTTTGATTTGGTTTGATTTGACTTACTTGGATTTCTTTGCGCTGGCGGAGCTGTCTTTCTTATATTTTTCTTAATATATGGAGGTTTCCCACCAAGGGGCCTTAGGCCTTAGTTTTTCCTGCAGGGCCCAAGCCTCAGGGCTTGGGGTCCAGGGCTGGAAAATGGGCCTTCCTGCACACACTCTCCACCAGGCAAGTACAGCTTCACTTGGTGAGTTTCGCTTTTAAACTGCATGCAGATAGGGTTTGGGGGTGACCCATTCACTTTTTCGGGCTTTTGTTGGAGTCAGGGCCCTTCCAAAAGTCTGAAACATGGCAGAGGCAGGGCCTTCTGCTGAGATGGGATTTGGGTGCTGGAAGACGTTCCCACCCAATTTTTCATGTCCCCATATATTAACGACTGAGTCGGTACTGCTCCGGTAGACACAGTTGGACAGGCTTGTGTCAGAGGCACGCGTTTAAAGTGGGTTTCTTGCGATTCCTAGCTGATTTCAAATGCTCTTAAGTAGGCACTTTAACAATCCTTTTAAAATTGCAACAGTCTCACTTAAAGCAAATTACGCTCGAAGCCCGCGTTTTTTCAAGTCCGGTGCTTCCGTCCCTCCCCTTCTGCTGTTCTTTCTCTGTTCTTGGTGCTCCCTCTTGGTCCCGCCCTTACTTCAGCCTCATCCCCGCGCGTGTGCACACACACACTTCCGTGCGTTGCACAGCCGTTTTGAAGTTCTAAGCTGCTTTCCAAAATACTTCAATGTCGCAGTGGCCTGTTTGCGGAGTGGCACTTGCCTATTACAGAGACAGGGCGGACGGTTGCTATTTCCCTAGTCTCCCCTGCCCTTCCCTGCTGACAAATCTGCTTTTGTCCTTCCACTCTAAACTCTACAAAAGTGTTTTGTCTTTATGTTTCTGTTCTCTCTTGTAATACCTAGTAAACTGACACAGGTCTCTAAGGCTATCCTGTTTCTCTGTTAAAATAATGTGGCCGCTATGTGTTTATATAAATGCGTAACTGTGTTTTTGTATTGTGAATTTGAGTTTTGTGTTTATATACACTTCCAGATTACAACAGCTTTATAATATTTAATTTATATGCCCAGTACCAAATAATAATACTTAGTTTTCAAATGCCTTTACAGACCTGAGATCATTGGCATTTCAGTAAATAGAGCTTCTAACACAGACACATGCCAGCTTCTGTAGCATCTCCTCCTAGAAAACAAAAGATCTACTATCTCCAAGCTTCCTCTGGGTTTGCAAAGCACCCGCACAGAAGCAAAAAAAGAGGCCTTTTACCCAGGGAATTGATCGGCTTTTCCTGTCAAACCCGGTAAGATAGTCCTGCTCACAGAAAAAAAATCTTTGGGCCTCTCACACTCAACAGCTAATAGCAAACACTGCTTCTAAGCCTGATGCTCTCCAAGGGCAAGGAGAGGACTTGGGATTGCCTGCTGGCTAAAAGCTGTCTCATGTTTTGCTCATCTTTTCCTCCCAGATCTGTCTAAAGGCATTTGACAACTCAAGGTACTATTCTTTAACAGGCTTCATAGTCCAGGATTAACAGGTTTCAACCTTCAGAGGTTCAGAGTTCATGACACCAAAAAATAAAATCTGTTCCAGTTCCTAGAAAAGTCCTATCATTACACCAAAGTCAGGTCTGGTAAAATCTAAGGTTTTAATTTTAATTTTCCAGTTTTAAGTTTCCAGTTTCCATGTTTTTCAGGTTACTCCTGCTGCCTAAGCCAAGACCAATCTACAAAGCGCTCCCAGGACAACACCAAAAGCACCTGTACCAGCTCTTCTGGATCATGAACACCTGCCAACTAAAATCTGGTTTCATCTGCTATTGTGTCTTATCCCATGGCTAGCCCCATTTCATACCAGGTTATTATTGTTATAAAAAAAGAGGATCTGTGGACGGAAGAATCCTACCTCAAGAAACAAATGCCTGGTGTCTCTGGGATGACCATAAACAGGATGCTTTTCCAGCCACAGCACCGACTGAACGTGGACCCACCAACACCCAGCTCTCCCCTCCCAACATAGCCCCTGCCCGCAGGAAGTAGCCAGACTTGAGTCTATGCCCTTTTTCCAAAGAGAATCCATCACTTCAACTTCTTGTCACCCCTATATACAAAGAGTCTGGAATGTTAAGCTGATCTGTCCTAGGGTGCCATGTTTAATAAAGCGATGAGCATTTTTATTTGGTTTGATTTGACCTAATTGGATTTCTTTGTGCTGGCGAAGCTTTCTTATTATTTTTTTCTTAACAGCTACCTGTAGCCAGGATGTTTTTTTTTAAAAAAAACCACATCTGAAGGGTATTTTATGTCAGTACCCCCCCACAAAGAACTTATTGTAAGGACATGAAAAAATTAAAAACAAAAAACAAGACTTTGCTTGATCAGAAGCTGGTTAAGGCACTGGGTTCAAGAAACTTTGGAGTATCAAGAGTTAGCTGGAAACAGGAACCTTTGCAAAAGTGCAAACCAACTGTCCCTAACAGCTAGTCCCCTGTCAACACCCAGCTTTGTGGTCTAGACAGGAGCAGAAAATAACTGCTCGGGGGAGGGCAGGGGGCATACACAAAGCAGAAGTAGTCACTTAAAGGAGGAAGAGGGTATACAGAAGTAGTCCATACCCTGTGCTCAGCAAAACCAACCCCCTTGACCCTGAGTAAACCTGGCTTGTGGTTTTTGCCTATATACTGTCAACCCCAAATGGTGAGGGGATCTCTTCCCTACTGCGCTGTATCGAGTAGTGGTTGAGCTCCCAGCCCGGCTGGAGAGCGTGCTGAATAAACCTTGCTTTTGCATTCTGGACTTGACTGGATCCTGGTGGTGGTTTCTCTGGAAGGTCTCAACTTGGGCGCAACACTTATTCCAAGTGCAGTCAGTTTTGAGGTATTGGGAATTAACATATGAATCTGGGGGACCTAGGCCAGACCATGATAACTTCAGTGTGAAAGAGGTTAAGGGTTGTGCAGGGAGACCATGGACCTGATTCTTAAGACGGTTGCTTCTTTCCCATGGGAAAGGTGGTGGGAAGGAGAAGGCCTGCTCAGAGACAGATATTTAGGAGAGCCTTATAAAATGTCTAACCCAGAGACACACACTCCCACACACGTCCTAAGGACTCCCAAGTCTGGGTGTGTTCTGTGTTCCCTCCCATCCCAACAGGAGCTGTCAACTAGTGCTCAGCATTTGTTTTCACCCTGTTCTCTCTGCATCTCAGTCCGTTGGCTTGCCCAGTCAGTTCTTTGCCTATCTGTCCCACGGAATGAAGTCAGCTAACATCCGGATCTTATTTCAGGTATACAGCCAGTCTGCCACCAAGTCCTGCAGATTATGGTATTAACTCTAGATTGAACACTGACATCCACAAATCCACCCTGTTGTATGGCTTTTTCTCCAGGCCTAACATGATGCCTTCTTGAAGTAGGGATTAACTTGGCCTGGTAGCTCTGTCAGCTAGAGAAGAACACAATGATAGTCACATCTATGGTCATGGTAATGGAGCTGGTGACAGTTCATAACAGAGAGAAGTAGGAGGTTGCAAGATCATCACCTGGGGTTGCTTTTAGAAACTTCCTCCACTCTAGTCCCCACCCCCATCTTCAGCCCACATCACCAGCCAGGTGCAAGTGATATTGGGAGATGGTAGGGTGTGATGATGTAGAAAGTTAATTGGAAGGGAGAGTCCATGGTGTAGCTTTTATGAGAGGACCATCCGTGATGGGTGGGACTTTGTGGTGATGCAGCTGTTTCACAGTCAGCCACGCTACTTTAAGGAACTCTTCACCTATCTTCCATAAGAAAGTCCTTTAAACTCATCATCTTGGACTTTGTTGAAATCTTCCTTTGTCCTGTCATTGGTGCCCATGAATGGTGAATAATAGGAAAAGTTAAGAAACTAGAGTGTCTCCCTCACTTTCTCCTTACACATGTGAGGTTTCTTAGAAGTGCTAGGGGAAAAGGTTCAGGTTTGAGGCTCAACAGAGACACTGAAACAAATTTCCTTTGTGTAAGAGATGTGCTAGAAGAGCTAATAATGGCATAGGTAGACAGCAGCAGGGTAGAAAACTTCTCATAGGTTTCAGAGGAAGGGAGGCTGCTGACTGGTTGGTGTCAGTTTGACACAAACTAGAGTCACCTGAGAAGAGGGAACCTCATTGAGAAAATGCCTCCATTAGAGGACTACACATAGTGGTACATGCCTTTAATCACAGATTGCAAATGCAGAGGCAAACACATCTCTGTGAGTTTCAGGCCAACAGCTAAAAATCAGGCAATCCTACTGGCCTAGCCCCTCATATTTCCTATTTTACAGAAAAATACACCGTAAGAAGACTGTTCAGAATATAAATTTACAGACTTATCATTAACACTAGAAGTGATTGTATGTAAGCAGCAGGTATGTAGATGTAGAGCCGTATGTGTGTGCACATGTGGGTGTGTGTAGATGTGTGTTTGTGTGTGTTGTATATAGCAGGCATGTGTACATGCATACATATTTGTGCATGGTGTGTGTGTGTGTGTGTGTGTGTGTGTGTGCATGCATGTAGGCCAGAGGTCAGCCTGAGCTATTCCTCCTGAGCTATGTACTTTGTATTTGTTTTGTTTTCTTAACCTTGTTTTTGTGCCTTTCACTAGGGTCTGTTGATCCTAGTGATTAGGATCATTGATGAGGATTAGGATCATTGATTAGGCTAGTCTGGTTATCCATCGTGTTCCAAGGATCTGCCTGTCTTCACCTTCCCAGCACTGGGATTGCAAGTGTGTACCTCACAGGTGTGAGGACCAAAATCAGATTCTCAAGCTTGTGCAGCAAGTGTTTTCCCACCTGTGTTGTATTCCCAGCCTGGCCAGCCATAATTTTCACTGTGTTTTAATAACACCTTCATGGCATGCCAGAGAAAGATGGTACTCCTTCATTTGTCTTCACACATTAAAATATTTGTTCTGCTTTTACTATCATTCCTAGTAACCATTACAGCACAATGTAAGTCAGCAAGTACTTGTGAATTCACGTGGCTGATGAAATATCACCAAGCATAGAGACTCAGGAAGGAAGGAGGAGCTGGGCAATATCTGGGCCAATTGGCACAACTTGGAGACCGGGAGGGCCATGCCCTTTCAATATACCAGCCTGAAGGGATCTGGCGGTTGAGCTAAACCTAAGCAGTAATTTCATGGCAAGTGCTCTGTGGGGAGGTGTAATGTGCCTCTATTTAAAACCAGTTTTCAGAGTTGAAATCCCAACACTGAGAGGTTTCTGGCAGGATTGGGAAGCTATAACTTTGGAGAGAATGCAATAAACCAGAAATTTCCTCCCAGGTGAGTAAGAAACTTTTCAATGTTTAGAAGAGAACATATTACGTACGATACTTTGCTCATCCTATAGCTGGTGTGAAAGCCATTTCTTCTGTTTGGAAGTGAAGCACATTCCAGTTTGCTGTCTGTCCACCATCCTAAAAGATGGGCTGAAGCCAAGGAATCCACGCATATGGAAAAACACAAGCAATTTCACTTTAGACTGGGGCTGTGTCTCTGTATCTACATGTGAATTGAGTATCATTCAATGCCCTGGAAATGTCACTGCTCACTGCCCATGGTACAGTAGATTCAGCAAGTAAGGAGGGATCAAACATACATAAATAAACTCCCTCTTTATGGAAAATACACAATAGACAAAATGACAAATAACTAAGCATAGTTTGGTGAGGACTAAGGAGCTAAAGTAGAGAGAAATAAAAAGGATTGGAGTTGTAATGGATCATTGATGCCAATTTGTTAGGATCTAGAGGAGAGCAGTGAAGAGACAAACCTCTGGGCATATCTCTGAGGAATTACCTGGATTATGCTGAGACAGGAATCCTAAATGTGAGATTAAATAAAAATGAGGAGATCTGAGTACAAGCATTCCTCCCCCTCTGCATTCTGACTTGCACACACTGAGGCCAGGGACTGCCTCCTGCTCCTATCACCATCCTATCATCCTGTCACGATGGACTGTTCTCTGAAACTGTAAACCAAAACAATCTCTCTCTCCTTCGAGTTGTTCTCATCAGGATTGGCTGCAGCAATAAATAAGTAGCCAATCCAGAAAAGAGGGGCCTTTGCTGTTATAAACCTGGTTGTGTCATTCCTAAGCCTTTGGAAGTCATTCATGAAAGAGTTTGGAACATTGGGCTTGAAAAGCCCTAGCACGCTGTTAGCAGAGCTTGATGAACACTCTGGTGGGAACTGTGAAGAGCAGAATGGAGAGAGACAAGGACAGTGGAGGTTAGAGAGGAAAATAGAACTCTACTCTGTGTGTGTGTGTGTGTGTGTGTGTGTGTGTATGCATGTGTGCGTATACCTGAACATGTGTGTCATGGCATGTGAGTGGAGATCAGGAGACACTTAAAGGAGCTAGTCTTCAGTATTGGGAACAAATACCTTTACCTGCTAAACTGTCTCTCTGACCCCAATCTGGCTGCATTCTACTGGTATCCTGAAAAGTTAAATAACTTAAAAACAAAAGAAATGGACTAATTTTTTGGTGGAGTAAATGTCAAGACTATGTAACAACCAGGCTGCATGATCAGGCCTGCAGCGAAAGAGCAGAAAGTGCAGCAGAATTAGCTTGCATTTATACTGTGCTTAGAAGTAGCTGTAGGTGTAAAGAAGGTGTCATTAAAGAGAAATGTGGCATTTGGCCTTGGAACAACTGAAAAGATGTTCTGAGGACATGACCTTACTCATAAAGGGCTCCATCTTGTGAAAATCCAAATCCATTTGAAAGGAAAGAGCCTAAATGAGAAGGCTGCTGAGGCAGCTGCATGTTCCTCAAAAGCAGCTACCTAGGGAACATTTCTTCATGGTCAGTGCGGAAGCTGATGCAACTGGGGCCTAAGCAGATCAGGTCCCATCTCAAGGCTCAGCAGAACGTGACAGCATTGCAATATGTGGTATTGGTTTCTCAGATACAAAAGATTCCAGATTGAGGGGATTATTAAATCTGGAGTATAGCGCCAGCCCCTGGCATCCATCCCAGCCACTCTGGGATGTATTGTATTGGTCTAGACTCCAAATCCCAGCATGCCAGGTCCTGACCCCCCTCCAGGGAGGGGTCAGGACCACTCCCACAGGGTATTTAAGTGGGCTTCTGGAAAAGAAACACCTGGTTCTGGGTTTGCATGGGCTCCCTGCTTTCCTGTCTCTCTGCATGCACTCAGTCACCCGAGAGCATTGTACTTAATAAAATGATGGGCATTTTGATTCAGTTTGATTTGACCTAATTGGACTTTTTGTGTCTGTGGAGCTGCCCTTTTATTATTTTTTTCTGAACAGGGATCATGGAACCTTGCATTATGGTTCCACAGAACCATCTTGCTGTGACTCTGCAACCTATGTAACCTTGTACAGTGACAAAACTATTGTGTGAATCAGTTTCTTTGAATACAGAGTGGAGCTATTACAACATTTGCTCATGAGGTTTCCATGTAGAGAAAGCAAATCAATCCACGCATAGATCACACAATATATTGGTATGTAGTATATGCTCAATAAATGCCAGCTCTTCTAATAAGTAAGTTCATATAATAACCTAGGACTTGATGAGACAGAAGGTGGAAGATAGAACTTCCCGGGTACAGAAAACTCATGTGCTATATTAAGTACCCTGAAACTATTTCAAGGTTTTAGGCTTGGGAACAACACAACCATATCAGAATTTTAAGACCCTCATCATGGTTGCTTCATTAAAGACAGTTACAAGGGGGGAAGATTGGAGACTTCAGACAACCTTTTTGCATGTGAGTTAAAATCTTCTCTGACCCTCTTTGCTCAACTATTATATTAGCTAATTTTATTCTACATTACTTAACTTTTCTGTTGCTGTGATAAACCATCATGACCAAGGCAACTAATAGAAGGAAGAAATTATTTTGATCTGTCATTCCAGAGGGATAAGTTTTTACAGGTGGTGGAACAACATGGCAGCAGGCAAAGCAGCAGGAAGGGAAGGCCAAGAGCTCACATCTTGAACTGCACACATGAAGCAGAGAGAGTGAACTGGAAATGCTATAATTCCTCCAGCAAGGCTGGACCACCTAAACCTTCCCAAACAGCACCATCAACTGAAGACCAAGTGTCTAAATGCCTGAGCATATATGGAACATTTCTCATTCAAACCACTATATCCCACACTGTAGCCCCTATTGGCTCAGGGCCATATTATAATGCAAAATGCATTAAGTCTAACTTCAAAAGTCCCTATAGTCTTTCACAGTCTCAACACTACTTGAAAGTTTCAAGTACAAAGTCTCTTCTGAAACTAAAGGCAATTTCATAATTTTAACCCCCCTCCCCATAAACTTAAAATTACATACTTCAAACATATAGTGGCACAGAATGTATATTACCATTTCAAATTGGGAAATTGGGAGCATAGAAAAAACAAGACCAGAACCCAGTAGGGCAAACATCAAATCCTGTGGCTTCATGTCTGATGTTGGGGACTTTAATTTTAAAGGTCTTATATTGTTCTGCTCCTCCAACTTTGCTGCTGCCTGCATAGACATCCCTCTCTTGGGCTGCTTCTACTTCCTGTCTGTAGCTCTCCTTGGCAAATGTCTCATGGCTCTGGCATCTCCAACATCTTGGGGTCTCCACTGTAATCCAGGCTTTACTCTCACAGCTTCACACAGTGGCTCCTCACAAGCTCTTGACCTCTCATGTCTTCACTCCAGGATTACCCTGCCACAAGCTCTTTTGAGACTATATAGGAAGAGTGTGACCCCACTCTGTGCTTCCATCCTTCATGAGTCAAAAGCTAGCACCAGGAGGACAATACTGCCAAATTTTATTTCCAACTCAGGATGGACACTCAGCCCCCTTAGAATCTCACTGGAACTGGCTCTTTTAATCAGTTTCCTTTGAGGAGAATAAAATGCCATAGGTTCTCTCTCACAAATTGGACTAGGTGAAGTCTTACTTGAGGACGCTCTTTATTCAGTGATAAAGTGAAGGGTTTTCCTTAACGGTATTGATCTTATCTCGTTTAGCACAAGCCAGGTCTGAAACACTAAGTTTGCTGGTGCTCTTTTCTCTTCAAACTGTATATTTATATTTATTTCTGATCCATGTGCTCTTTGTCATTGTAGACCTGTATAACAGCCATTATAAATAACATGTAATATTAGAGTTGGAGAGTTGGCTCAGAAGTTAAGAGCACTGACTGACTGCTCTTCCAGAGGACCTGAGTTTGATTCCTGACACCCACATACCAGCTGACAACTGTCTACAGCTCCAGTATCAGAGGACCTGATGCCATTTTCTGGACTCCAGGGGCATTGCATGCACAGACACATGGGCAGGCAAAATAGTCTTACACATAAAATAAAAACAAAGGTTAAAAAAACATAGATTCAAATTATGCAGCCTTGAAATCACTTCCACCAAATAAATTAGTCCATTACTTTTAAATTTAGCCTTAGGCAAGTTTTTAGGATGAGGGCAGAAGGCACCTAGATTCTTTGTCAAAATATCATAAGAATGGCCTGTAGCCTAGTTCCCAACATTGTTTCCTTCTGAAACCTTTTGAGCAAGACCTCCCTAGCCTGTGCTCTTGGCACTATTGTCTTCCAGGCTCTTAAAAGGCTCTTTAATATCTGCTTACAGCCTACATAAAACCAAACCAAAACAAACAAACAAAAAACCCCACTCCCCCCCATTGGGTTTATTTGTGTAACAGTCCTTGGTGTCCTGGAACTCACTCTGTGGACCAAGCTGACCTCAAACTCACAGAGACCCACCTGCCTCTGCCTCCCAAGAGCTGGGATTAAAGCTGTGGAACACCATGCCTGGCTAAAAAATTAAATTCTTAAATCATTTAAATCAAAAATGCAAAACCTCTCAGATAAAAATATTCTAATATTCATTTACACTTCTAACAATTTGTAACCCACAATTTAGTTAGCTAAGTAAAAGCATTCTTGAGCATTGTCAAAATAGTATCTTTAGCAGAAAAAAAACACGCATTGTTCTGAGGAATAAATAAAATAACAGCATAAACTCCTACTGCAATGCATGACATATAGTAAAAAGCAAGTGCCTGTTTTGATTTTGATATCAGAAGCTTTGCGTGGGAGAAGGAAGCAAGTTTCTAGTTTATTAATCTTTGTGGTCTATGCTATGGCCAATGTCCCACCATTCTACTTTTCTCGGTGCCTGGAAACACACTAGGTGCAGAAGAACTGGTTCATTACATATAGTGTTACTATTCTGCTCAGTTCACCCTACTTTGCAGCCCAAATCCCAACCTCCCATAAATTACCATCTCCAAGACAGATAGATAGAAAGGGGCTTACAGAGCACCTTATGACAATAGCCTTTCATTGAAATGATTGTCATTGAAATGGGGCTATTTTCCCATCATTCCTTGGCCATGTATGAGCATCTACTTTTGTTTTCCATTATCATCTTACACTTCTGTCTTATGCCTTTACAGATGGCATAAACTGCAGTGTGTCTAAGTACTTGTTTGCCTAACACACCCTTGCTCCTGGCAGAGACTACTGAATGTACTGAATGAAGAGCTGACTGATGATGCTCACACAGTGCTGAAATCTTGCCAAGGTGTGAATGACTTGGTTCAATTAAAAGACTCTGAAATTATGTTTTCCTTTTCTTCTACCACCTAGGGCTTACTCAGGCAGAACAGGTCAGGCTGTAACTTGTGGGCCCAAAAGGTCCCCCCCCAGAAGACAATCTAAACAACAGCCAGATCATTGCATATATGATCTCCCATGTATCTTGATGAAGAGACATGGGGCCTTGGTATAAGTAGCTCAAGGCACACTGCCCAGTCACCAGCTCAGACCTCCAGGAGTCATTTGGAGACAAGCATGCTACATGACTTCCTTCCTCCTGCTTCCTTTCTACCAACTCGACAGCACAGCCACAGGAACAAACATCTTTCTGGCCTCTGAGAAGGTGGCAAAGGCCCTGGCCCCATTACAAGCTTGGTGTGTGTGTGTGTGTGTGTGTGTGTGTGTGTGTATTGTTACTTCTCTGTTGCTGGGATAAAACACTACGACTAAATTCTACTTATGAAAAGAGAATTTATTGTGGCCTCCACTTCCAGAAGGATAAGAATCGATCATGACTACAGCAGCAAGAAGCTGGGGAATCACACCTTTAACCATAGCATGAATCAGACACTGGAAGTAGGAAGGTGGGCTATGAACTTCACAGCCTGCTCCTGGATGTTAACACACCTCCAGCCAATTGGAAACCAAGTGCTGAAGCCTAGGGAGGCTATTTCTCATCAAACCATCACACTTGACCACTGGAATCCAGGCAATGAACTGCTCAGGAGCTGATGATACAGGACAGCCCTGAGCTGGGTATGAGGTCGCCTGAGAAGAGAATCGGGGGTATTAGAGAATAAAAGGTTTCTGGCCCAGTTCTGAGCTTATAGATTGTATTATTTATGCTATAGTCCTGAGGTTGATAGCTGTTTCCTGGGGGTGTGAGGAGGTGATCTGTATGTGTGTACAGAGGGGATAGAAGATGGTAGCAGGTCAAGCCAGTTGTGCCACCCACTACCAACACCTGCTTCTAGCTGAAGATATTGTTAGTAATGATGCTGAGAGGAAGGACACTGTCTCAGAAAACAGTCACTGGTGAAATGGAGTGTGCGTATGTGTGTGCATGTGTGTGTGTGTCACACACTCAAGTGTATGTATGTGTCTGTAGGCATGACTCACTCCTTACTATTCAGATTCTAGTATCCATTTCCACTGGAATACCTCTGCTACTGATACTGATAGTGATGCTATCAATAGTGAGTAAACCCCAGGCCCACCATATCTGGGTGGTGCTAAGAGTACCACATTTAATACTCTGAATATTCATCACCACTATGACCTCTGTTTCAGAGCTAAAGAGATGAAAGAAAAGGTGCTTAGGAATCTGGTCCAGATACATGATTGGTATCTTGGTTAGCTCGGGCAGTGTAGTAAACACTATCAGTGAAACGCTGGTCTCTGCAGAGAGCACTTTCCTAGACTATAGATGACTAGCCTCTTGAGATGTCCCTTGTACAGGGAGAGGAATCATCTTAAGGCACTTATCCCACTCCATTAGCAGCAGTAGTGATACAGTAGTAGTGCAGTGCTAGCGATGTCGCAGTAGTGATATAGCAGTAGTAGTGCAGTGCTAGTGATGTCGCAGTAGTGATACAGTAGTAGTGCAGTGCTAGCAATGTTGCAGTAGTGATACAGTAGTAGTGCATCAGTAGTAGTGCAGTGCTAGCAATGTCACAGTAGTGATACAGTAGTAGTGCATCAGTAGCAGTGCAGTGCTAGCGATGTCGCAGTAGTGATACAGTAGTAGTGCAGTGCTAGTGATGTCACAGTAGTGATACAGTAGTAGTGCATCAGTAGTAGTGTAGTGCTAGCGATGTTGCAGTAATGATACAGTAGTAGTGCATCAGTAGTAGTGCAGTGCTAGTGATACAGTACCAGCAGTAGCAGCAGGAGTCATATTTCAGTGGAAGTGGACAATGGAAGCTGAATATTAAAGAATGAGCCTTGTCCGCTTTAAATCTGATCGCATTGATGACTAGAAGTCTAACACACTCATCTGCAGTCTACAGAAGTAGATGAATTCAGAGTTCCGCAGACTGCTAGAACTAAACACAGATATTTCTCTCGCTTAGCTTTTCTCTTATCTTCCAGGTTAAGATGTTTTGGTCCCAGTTTAACTCAAGTACTCACTGAGAGAGCAAAACCAAGAACGGAAGAGTTCCCTCTAATGGGAATTCTACGAGCCAGGTGGGCTTGTGCCACCTCAGTATGTGACGTAGGGACTCACTCGATGACCTGGAATCACTCTGAAATGGTGTTGACCACAAAGCATCTCCACCCTTGTCCGTCCATTAGGGTACATTTCTGTGTTTGCTTTCCTAGTGTACATGATAGAGCCTGAGACCCAGGGTGTTCCCACATTTGCAGTGAATGAATATGGCAAAGAAAAGGTCCCTGGGTCTTGCCTACCCTATAGGACAAATCCAGGAGTTAGAGCAGATCAACTCACATCTGACTCCACATTCTTGTGAGGTGATGTCATAGTTATTGTTCCATTGCCGTGAAGAGACACCATGGCCAAGGCAACTTATAGAAGAAACATTGAATGGGGGCTTGATTAGTTTCAGAGTTTAGTCCATTATTATCATGGTATGAAACATGGCAGCAGGCAGGCAGTTATGCTGCTGGAGAAGAAGCAGAGAGCTTACACAGGACCTGTAAATTACAGACCAAGAGAAAGACATTGTGCCTGGCATGGACTTTTGAAACCTCAAAGACCACTCCCAGTGATACACTTCCTTCAAGGTCACACCACCTAATTCTTGCCAAACAGTCCCACTCCCTGGTTACTAGACCCTCAAATGGGGCCTTCTCATTCAAACCACCACAGACAACATGAAAGGGTTACCTGTTTCTGGTAAGCTTATTTGTGAGGGGCTCTGCCAGGTAGCCTGTCACCTGGAGAGTCTGTCCACTGAAGGAAGAATGTATCTTGCTCTGTGCAGTTCTCAGTAGTAAGTCAGCAAGTTTAAGGGATTTAACCCCAGTAGTGTTTCATCCCTGGAAACCAATGAATTTATCTACAAAACCGACTCAGAAACCACAGGGTTATCTACTTGTGAGAACTTTCTGACAGACCTGCAGCTTGATATATCATTTATCCCCTAGTATTAGTCAGGGTTCTTTGGAATAACAAAGCTTATAGGATAAATATACATGCAGATATAAAAAGGAGATTTATAGGTTGTAGTCCAGCTAGTCCAATAATGGCTGTCTCCCAACAGAACCAATAGATTTTTAATCCGTTGGTTGTTCAGCCCATGAGGCTGGAAGGCTCAGCTGGTTTTCAGTATATGTCGAAATCCTGAAGAAGTAGGCTCTTGTATCAGTGAAGGAATGCCACAGCAGCAGAATAGATGTACTTGCCAGTGAGAATTAGGGCAAACAGGCAAAAGCAGGCTTTTTCTGTATTCTTTATAAAGGCTGCCATGAGAAGGTATGGTTCAGATTTATGGTGGGTCTTCCCACCTCGAGTGATCCAATCAAGAAAAATCCCTTAACAGGTGTTGTGTCCATGGGATTTTAGTTAATTTGATGTGGTCAAGTTGACAACCAATAATAGCCATTACACCCTGTGAACATTTAATCAGGGTCATTAGTAAATAATTGACTTAGGACACACTCTAGAGTGTGTGTTAGTATTGTAACTTACCATCTCACACAAGTGTGCACTGAAAGAATTAGATGTGAAGGCTGGGGAACAGAAAGTAGGGGAGGCCTTGCAGGTGCAGGAGCTATCTGAGCTGCAGGACATATCTTTTGATCCCACATCATGGTATGGAACAGGTGTGCTTAATCTGTGGCTTAATCTTTGTCCACATATTGAGGAGAGAAAATAAGGCTTGTAGGCTAATCTGAAACCATGAGGCCCAGATCCAACCAGAATGTAGACAGAGTTGTAGTTTTTTATTGTTTGTTTTTTTTGTTTTTGGGTGGGGCCCCACATAGCTCCCAAATAAATGCCCGGCCTTAGTGTGGCTTGTTACTAGCCAGCTTTACTAACTTTAATCCTGTGTCTCTTTAACTACATTTTTCATTTGGGCTTTTTACCTTTCTTTATTCTATATTAGAGAGAGAGAGAGAGAGAGAGAGAGAGAGAGAGAGAGAGACTCTTTCTCCGTGGTTGGCTATATGGTTGTGTGCCTGGCCCCTGGTATCCTCCTATCCTCCTTTTCTTGCTCCTCCCTCTTCTCTCAAGCCTAGATTTCATTTCCTATTTGTTCATTCTGTCTCTCAGTCCCACCTATTTCTCCCTCCACCTAGCTATTGGCCGTTCAGCTCTTTGTTAGACTAATCAGGTGTTTTAGGCAGCAACACAGTTTTACAGAGCTAAACAAATGCAACATAAAAGAATGCAGCACTTCTTTGCATCATTAAACAAATATTCCACAGCATTAATGAATGCAACACATCTTAACCTAATATTCCACAACATAAAGTGTCAGGTATCTTCACAGCAGTGGGGAGAGCAACTAACATGATGATTATTCATACTTGAAAAACTAAATGATACTGCAAAAGTGAAACCATTGGCTACAACATTCAACTCACAGTCAGCTTCCAGCGCGCTTTTTCAAATTTGAAATCAAGAAAAGCAGGTGTCTGATGTCTCGCGCCCTTACCTGTGGTTACTACTAACCTATCTTAATGAGTTTTCCAGAGCTAGTGATCATCAAGCACTGTGTCCCATGACTAAGGACTACACATCTTCTAGCTGTTGTGGAAGGCCAGAGGTGGTCTTGCTTCCACCAGCATTGGTCTTTGCAGGTACAGCCATGCTGAATGTGCCACAATGAATAGGTATTAATCAGAAGACACAGACTGCAATTTGAAACAGGTAACTTTGTTTCCTGGCGAAGGACAACAGATTAATGTGGGGTTAGTATTGCTAAAAAGTCCTGAATTTAGTTAAGTGTCAGAAGTCTGAACTATGACCAGGCTTGTTTGGTCATATTTTGTCTGGGGGCAAGCCTCTCTCTTCCTTAGATTAGAATTTTCATCATTGAAGGGATGCACAACCACTTGTCTTTACTTTAGATTGAAGGATTTCTCAGGATATTGGATTTTTTTTCTAAAACCAGGAAAATCCAGAGCAACTGGATCAAATTGGCCAATTCTGCCTATTAGCCTATTTTCTAATAATCGAAGTTTTGATCACTGGCCTACCCAGTTTAACCTGTTTTAAGTGCGTTTAGTTGCAAGAAATAGAGTACTCACCTAACACTGGCTTTTGAAGAAAATGATGGGCAAGTGTTTGGAGATTAGCAGCCCCTGTGTCCCTCCAACAGCATCGTCAAGGATGCACTATCGTTCAGCGTATCAACAGCATCGTCAAGGATGCACTATCGTTCAGCGTCTTCTCATTATCAGGGCTGCAGTTCACAGTAACAAGACTGCTGCTACGCCCCAAAGAATCAACTCTCTTATTTGCACACAGAGGGAACAGAAGAAAGTACCTCTGTTTATGAGGGCAGCAAAAGATTTTCTAGAACACTCCTATCAGACTTCTCACATGCCATTTTCAGAACTTGGTGATGTTTAACTACTTCTGACTGCTAGAGAACTTTCTGCTCTCTGTGAGTTGAGGCATCAAGACAGATTCCACAGGTCCTTGGAGTGCATGGTTAGCAAATATTCTCTAGTACTGCCTTCCTGAGAACAAGGATGAGGAAGTCATAACTCTTTGTAAAGTAGACGAAGACCCTGGAAAAGTTTAAGCCCTTCCCTTGGAGCCAAGTCAGAGGGCTATAATGAGAAGGCCTGGACATCATGAATGAAGCTCAGCGTTCTGAGGTCTGCATGAGGAGGTTGGGGGGACAGTACTATGTTTGCTGCAGCTGATGGAGACAGCCTCTTCTTGCCTCCCTTTTCCCAGGGGCTCTGGACATTCCAGGTGCTTAGACCTGTGCAGTGTGTGAATATTGCTGAGATATAGAAATGATACTCCTGTGCCACCTCCCAGGAAATGAATAATGCCTGGACCCCACTGAGGTAGCCACACAGGATAGTCCAATTCCTGAACAATGGTGTGGGATTTGGGGAATAGACAATTTCTTCACAAGAAGCACAGCTGTATGTTTATAACAGTACTATACTGTACTCTTCTCATAGGCTGGGCAAATAATTTGGCATTATCTCTAATAAGAATAATGGTTCTTGGGCGGGTGGCAGTTACACAGTGACAGAGCTAAGAACCTAGCATAGGTCAGGCTGGTGCAAGGTTTTCCTTTTTTGTTATGTATGATTGTTAGGTGCTGTTCCTACACTTTGTTAAATGACCAGCAAATAGTAGGCACTTATTATATGTGAAATTAATATTCTCTCCACCAGCTTCTTCCATTTCTTGATTTCTAAAGAACCTACCTTTACACGTGTGTGTGCAGCATGTGTGCATGCATATATGGATGCCCACAGATGTGTGGGCACACGTGGATTTGTGGGTGCATGTAGAAGTCCAAGGTTGATGTTAGAAGATTCCCTCCATCAATATTAGGCTTATTCATTGTGGCAGAATCTCCAAACTGCACCCAGAGCTCACCAATACAGCTAGTCTGAATAGCCAGGTTGTTCTGAGGATCCCCTGTCTTTGTTTACCATGTGTTGGAATTATAGGTGGGCTACCAGGCTCATCTGGCATTTACACGGATTCTGGGTATCAGAGCTGCAGTCACCACACTGGCACAACTAGCCTTGACAGTCTAGAATTTAACTTTTAAAGAAAATCTGTATCCCAGCACCTTTCAAAATAGTGCCTGGCACATAGGACATACTTGTGGAATGAGAGTTACATAACTAAGATTCACACTCCCAGGCTTTCTAAGTGTTTGCACAGATAGAGAAAATGTATGCGATTGTTCGTTTGATTCTCTACTTTTGTTAGTGAGATTGGAGACTAGGGCAGAGACAATAATGTGCACAAAACTCACAAAGCTAATTTACAAGGCGCCATTACTCTGCTCAGCCTTGGGCAGCATGAACAACCAGGATTCTTGAATGGAGCTAGAAGGAAGACAGCTGGCCCTGATGTTGAGGCTAGACTGCAACACCCAGTGGTGACTGTTGGTTTACTGTGAGGAAAGTTGCCTCATTATGAGGCAAGATTTAGTAAAACTGTTGGAAAAAATCTACACTAAAATATCAGGTGGATTCTTGATTTTAGTGGTAGTTAGATTGATAGTCTTGCCATCTCACCTACTTGCTCAGTTTCTGCAATGGCATGGAAATAATGGAAGTGCGTACCTAGGAAGAAACGAAAGGGTCGGTGCAAACATGTTGCGGGAGCACGAACATTCAATCTCCTGCAGCTCTTAGGACGGCTGCACCATTATTAGATGCAGCATGCTGGGCTGGAGTGTTCTACTTTGGGGCGACCCCACTTTCTCTTAACTTCCAGGGAGAAATTTCCAGTTGCCAAAGTTCACTGATGTCCAAGGTTTAGCTTTGTACTGATCCCATCTCTTTTGACACGCGTTTCTGCCTATCTCTGTCCTGTCAACTCTCTCTAGGCCTTTCCATTTGGCCCTAAATGAACTTGTCAGGGCCCGCCAGAATGCCCTGGTGTTCTGTTTTTCACACTGGTGCCCTTATGTTACTCCAAGGAGGAGAGGCTGATTCGTCAGCTGGTGGTCGGCTGAAGTCTGGCTATGAATTGACAGGGAGAGGACACCAGCCATTGCCTCCTGCAAGACGCTATTCTGCTTCACTGGTACCAGCTTAAACCAATAATTAAACATCCATAAATTTGTCCACCCATTGTAAAGTACTAACTATCAAGGAATTTTGTGAGCTAGTTATTTAGCTGCAGGCATATTGAAACCAACTGTAGTGAGTTTATTTACACCAAAAGCAATAGGCAGACACCACATATCAGGACATTGCAACCCCTGCAGATATCATGTTACCAAACAAATCCTTCTACAACTTCATTAACTGGAAAGAAAAAAGACTACAGGATTCTGGCTTGTGCTGTGGTTTTACATCTACATTTTTACAAAAGTGGTTCTTTAAAATCTGAAAGTGATACAAGATACAAGATTTTTAATGAACTATTCACATAACATGGGACAATAAAAATGGAACAGTGGGAGTCTTTTTCATTTATCTCTTCTGCCTGCAAATATATTCTTATTTTCTTTTGTGTCTCTCCAGAAGACTGTGGATATATAAAAAGTGACATATGCACACTGCTTTATCAAATGGGCAGAACTTAAAACATGAGGTTGTGCGATTCTCTCTTCAGTTATTGCTATTCACCTTGTTATATACACTCCCTCTGACTCACCCCTGAACTGGTTTGAGCAGATAAAATAGCTTTTTGGTCACTTCTAGGCACTGAACAAAATAGTTCAGTCCAGTTCAATTGAAAACTTAAACCTCAAATCCAGTTGAAAGTTCTTCCTATCTCCCAGTCTTAGGCCTGACCTGAGGCTCAGAAACAAGCAGTGGGAAGCAGATCACTCATTCTCCAACCATCCCTTCCCCTGGAAGCAGAGGTAGATAGGTGAATTATTTTTATTTAGTGTCAGCCCTTTGTAGACCCAATGTATCTCAGATGGTTGGCTTTCTTTCTTCTCTTATGGCAGACAAGCTATTGTTAGACCTGCCTCTGAGGGCTTCCTTATGTAGGTGTCCTGCTGGCTGGCCTCTGGTTACCCTCACTGTATTCTTAAGCCATTTGTTGAGTGTCCTTTCCCCCAAAGAAGATAGCCTTCTTTGGGGGAAATAGTATCAAAAGAGCTCTAAAACCCTTCAGAATCACCCAGTTCTCGGTGTAGTAGGAGGACACTTCCTCCTTTGTTTCCTGGCCACGCAGACTCCCGAAATAACCACACAGAAACTGTATTAATTAAATAACTGCTTGGCCTATTAGCTCTAACTTCTTTTTTTATACTTTTTTATTAAAAATTTCCACCTCCTCCCATTTCCCT
>LOEQ01002540.1:0-13750 GCA_001685075.1 Bramus lutescens
TAGGTGGGTGGAGTAGACAGAACATAATTCTGGGAGAAAGAAAGCAGAGTCAGGCAGATGCCATGATTCCCCTTCCCAAGACGGACACTGGCTAGACTCATGCCAGTAAGCGACGACCCCGTGGTGATACACAGATTACTAGATATTTGCTAATTAAGATGTGAGAGTTAGCCAAGAAGAGGCTAGATATAATGGACCAGGCAGTGTTTAAACAAAGACATTTTGTGTGTTGTTATTTGGGGGCATAAGCTAGCCAGGCAGCCAGGATCTGGGCGGGAATGCAGCCCGCTGCTCTCAATACAACAGCATTTCATTGCCTCTATCTGTATTTCTTGTGCTTTTTCTTCCGTTTTGTCCTACTTTGATTTGTTGGTTTTGTGTTATTTTATTATTATTCTTTAGATGCCTGTTTGTTTTCTAAGCAGAGACAGAACCAGTGAGGATCTGGAGGGGAGGGGAAATGGGAAGGGTCTTGGAGGCATTGGGGAAGAGGGAAGGGCAATCAAGAATATATTGTATGAAAAAAACATTTTCAATAAAAGAAAAACAGAAAGAAAGCAAATGCTTAGTAAATTGTCAGCTGGTCAAGGAAGTTTTCTACCCATAGATCCGGCCCTTTCTTAGCTCTGGGCAGAGGAGCTTCTTTAAGGTGGTAGGTGTTGTCAACGCGGAGACTGACAGCTGGTCAAAGGGTCAAAAAAAATAAGCGCCTGTTGAGTACTCACCCATAAATGTGACCTCTGTAGCACCCTTCCAATGCTCAAGAAAGGTGAAGGAAGAGGGAGGGGAAGGAACGTTCAAGCTGGGACCCGGGAAGGAGTGTTGTAAAATGCTGGCCTCAGCACATGCCAAGAGTGTTGTACCCGTGAACTCACAACAGCTGTTGGGGTAGCTTGTGCAAGCCCTGCACAAGACTGGTGTCATCAATGTCCCTCCGGGATGGGGAAAGGACTTACACTGACCGGTCCAGCCTCCTGAGCTATTGGAAGTTGATTGCTGGGTGAGACAGGAGAGGGGAGGTCTTCTGCTTCGGCATTTTAGCTGCTTGTAAGTTTGCCATTTCTTCAATTTCAGGTAAATTTTGACAATTTCACTTTCTCGCTGTAAACAATCAACAATCTTCAAGTTCATGGAAATCATTAAATTATCTACCATCTGTGACTTAAATAAACATGGAAGTAATCCTAAAGCAGATTTATTTGAGGAAATATATGAATTTACTAAGTAGGAATAAGAACATAAGTGACATGTGATATTTGTAAAGCATGGTAGAAGCATAAACATAATCAACCATTTATAGTGGTGAAGCCTCTAGCAGTGTCTTTCATTGTAAAATAAAATAAGAACTTTTTTTTAAAGTCGTTTGAGACACGGTTTCTCTGTGTAACAACTTGGGCTGTCCTGGAACTTGCAGTGTAAAGGAGGCGGACCTCAGACTCACTGAAACCTGCCTACCTCTGCCTCCCAAGTGTTGGGATTATACGCTTGCACCACCACTGCCTGGCTAAGAGCATTTTAAATAGGGGGAATAGGAGAGTGCTCAGCAAGTAAGAGTGCTTGCTCTGCAGGCATGAGGGCTTGAGTTTGGAATCCCCACACCCATGCAAAGACCCGGCATGAGCAATCTGGGGAACAGGGACAAAGGATCTCTCACAGTGCTTCCTTTCTGCTAGCTTAACTCCAGGTCCAATGTGAGACCTTTCCCTAACAGTAGAATGGAGAACTATAGAAAAGTACACCTGACGTCCTCTTCTGGCTCCTACACACCCGTGTGCATACACCACAACACACATACACCACACACACATATGCATACACAGATTACAGACACACACAACGTTGTTAAAGGAGTGTTTTAAACAAAATAGAATTTTGCTTTTAAAGTTGGAGACAATGCTGATAGACTTGCTCAACTCCCATGTTGATCTGATAAGAAGGAGAGGGTGCTGCGCTCATCCCCCATACTTCCTGTTTCTATTTTGAAGATGAGCAGCGAAAGCAGCTATTCTAAGGCATTTTTTTGCATAAATGCCCGCAAAAGCACCTAACTGAAAGAGCTTACCTAAGGTTGGTTGCAACATTATCTGAAAACAGTGTCTGCTGTTCCGGATCCAGGGAACTGAAACCCGATGTGAGCACTTGGTGAGGAGGGTTTTGCAGTGAGGCCTCTTTGTTGTGTTTATGAATACATTCTCTAATCACATTCCTACTGTCACTGCTTCACACCTTATTTTCTTTAATGACCAATTTGTTCTAGTGCTTTGTACTTCCTAAGCAAACTAGAACTAGGATGGCAATCTGATTGGTTTCTCTTGTCTTGTTTCTGCAAGTCACATCTTGCGTTTGCACGTTAGCAAGTATGGACACAGGGACACACACACACATACACAATTACATAGACCACATTCACTCATTCAGCAGCTCATGTGTTTGTTCCAGTGGCTTCTAGCTCTTGCCATCCTCTGTATACTAAAATAGTGATGCTATTCAGTTTCAGAGTCCGAGAACTCAAGCCTCAAGCTGATGACTAAAATTATGATCTGTGTTTTAAACAATCAGACTCAAGAAATCTGGAAAACCAGAAAACTTGAAAATATTCCCTCTCAAGCAGATACAAAGTCAGAATTTAAACCTGAATGATCTCCATATGACATACTCCATTACATATGATTCGTCCTGATTTTCTTGCTTCTTATAAAGTGACATACTTTCATTAATGTCAGCCCTACTGGCCAGCTAACTACTCCAGACTCTTTCCTTCAAGTTTGCTCTCAGTTAAAGCACAAGGTGGTTTAAACGTTCAGTGTTGATTTGCCTTACAATACCTGATCTCATTGACTCTTGTTCATGTATTCATATGTGCCTTAGTTCAGCAGCATAGCATCACATTTGCGTACATTACTCTACTTGATCCAAACACTTCTGCACTGATTACAAATGCACTTACTATTCATTGATGAATCCTTTATTCCCTGAGTTTCTCAATCTAACAGGGTAGAGATAAACATCTCATTACCTTACTGGTGAAAATATACATCCCCCCACATCTATCTGACATATTCTGTGTCTGTATTGCACTAATTATCCTTTCTAATCTTTTTCTGAATTGAGTACAAGATCATTTTCCTTTATATTAGAAAAATAAAACGTGAGCTATAAATTGACGTGGGAAATTGTCTTACCATGGAAGATTGGTTGGGAACATACAATCATTACAGTATTTATGATTAGTTAGTCAAATTGGGCCATTCTTTTTCTAGAATGTGTAGTGAGCTGACCCAAATAGCACACTTCTTTCTTGCCTGTAAGTCTCTCTGCTAGTTCCAAGGGAAATATTAAATTCTCATGTTGGGTAAGGCATGGTCAGATTTAAACCTTCTACTATGCTGCAATTTGTGCTATGAGTTTTTCCAGAGAAAAGTCTATTGTTCGAGGCTCTTGTACAAAACTCCTTCAGAGTTTTTAGGAGAAATTTTAACTAAGTATTCCATGGATCTTTAAGACACAGCCCCAGCACGAACCATCTGAATGTGAAAATCACAGGTTGAAGAAGGTTATTTGACACTGGAGGTCCAGACAATGGTATTCACAAGCTCATCATGCTGTGCATCGGTGCAAGGTTTAACTTCTCCTATAAATGGATGCATATTCTGTGGGTGCCTCTTGCATGTTGCTTGACTGTCTTGGATTCCTTCCAATAATCGAATGATTCAGAGAAGCATACACGATGCCCTGTTTGTTTCCCTCCGATTGTGAATTAGTTGTGGATTCAGAACTTTCTTGCCCACTTGACCAGGGATCATTATCATAAATGGCAGTTTCGGAGGGCAGTGTTTGGGAATTTTCCCTAGGACTCACTGCGATATCAACCTACAAGAAAGAAGAGATGCACCGCGTAAGGACGTGACAAAACATATTCATTATTAGACTATGAGTGAAAGGCTACATGATGTCATGCACATTGAAAAAGACCATCTATTGTTCTTCATGTAAGCTACTTAATATCTACATTTTCAGTAAACATTGTATTATCAAAGGATGAAAGGGCTGGTTAGATTTTGAGTGTTGTGTTTGTTTGTTTGTTTTTTTTATGACCAGGTCCTTATGAATGTTAGGCAGCCATTTGACCACTGAGCCCCAAAGCCCAAACATTTGAAGTTCACTATGCTCTTCCCAAGCAATTGTTTTATGCTGTATTATGGGCCATTTGAGGTCACACACACACACACACACACACACACTGATCTTTCAATGGAAAAAAATCACAGTCCAATTCATGGAAAAGAAAACTAATCCCATAAAAACTTTAGGCAGTTCATAACACATCAGCATGTGGAGCATAGAACATCAAAAGATTACGCCCAAGGCAAAATGACCGGAAACCTCAGTAGAGTAGGAACAGGAAGCATCATGGGTTATCTAAGACACATTATGATCGGAGAACTAAACTGGAAAATGGAAGCCAATTTTGAAAGAATAAAGTTTCTATTAAATTCTAAAATGTTATTCTAGTTGTTATTTCTATCATAAGAAAATTGTCATACTTTCAAATAGGACCAGAGACCTAAATGGTGTGAGACAGGGGCAGGGGGTTGTGGAAACTAAAATGAATCCTATTATTTTCTCCCTCTTTTCAGTTATTGTTAGCTGCTCCTGACTATACAAAACGTGCGAATGGTAAAAATGGTGAAGTGTTAATATTAGGGGTTTTAACTTTCAGCCATGTGAGGGGTGGGATGGGTCTGTATGTTTGTGAGTAAGGTGCACTCACCCACGTGAGTGCGTGTAGAGGTCAGAGGTCAATGTTAGGTTTCTTTCTCTATTCCTCTTTACCTTACTTATTGAGAAAGGTGTTCACACTGAAGCTGTACTTCAACTAGGCTTTCAACTAGGCTGGATGGCCAATAAATCCCTGATTCAACCTGTTTTCACATCATCCCCCACCACTTGGTTTCAAACTGTATGCGACCACACCCAGCTTTGACGTCAGTGCTGGGGATCCAAACCCATTTCTCAAGCTTACAGAGTGCTATACCTACCTGACTATTTTTCCGGGCTCTATTCTGACTTTTTAAAATCTCAATTTTGTCAGTCAAGTTATACTCTCCCTAAAAGTTCTCAGGTTCTTGATCTTTGACTATTCGTACTCCTTATGGTCCTTGGAAAGTCTCAGTGTGACATTTTCAGGATTTCTCTTATATCTGCTGAGGAAAGCTCTGCTCTAAAACCATGCTTAGTCCTAGCTTGAGAAATGAGGCAGTAACTGCCAATCCACTACACGTTTCCTATGAGGTGAGCACTTGGAAATAGCACTAAGGCTGGAGGTCTGAAAGAGTCGATGGTGGGTTGGCTAAAATGGAGATGCCCACACACAAAGTGAACCTACATGTGGGGCACTGAGGATTATCAAGTGAATGGATAAAGAACTGTGAATTCTCTGTATGCCACCAAGGTCCCTGCTATCCTTTCCAGTCTTGAGTAGGCTGTCAGTTCGGTTGACTTGGCTCTCTTCACCAGAATGGCTCATTTTCATAGAAAACTCTGTTAGCCCAAGCATGGTTCTTTGCCCCCAAAGTTCTCCTGTAACACTCTATGAAAGCAGGGGGTATCACAAGGCAAGTGCACTAAGATGTGGTGGCCAGAGACGATAAAAACAGAGGTAGCCATCTCGCCTTACATTCTTTTAAAATAAGCATGCTGATTTATAATTCACTTTCCAAAAGCCTCACACTTTCAAGTATATTATGACGGAGTGGACTTTCCTATACAATCACTTTTATTCCCTTAGAACAGCGATTTTCAGTCTGTAGGTCATGAGCCCTTTGGCAGACCTCTGTCTCCAAAAATATTGACATCCTGATTCAAAACAGTGGTAAAACTACAGTTATGAAGTGGTAATGGAAATAATTTTATGGTTGTGGGTCACCACAACATGAGGAACTGTATTTAAGGGTCGCAGCATTAGGAAGGTTGAGAACCACTGCTTTAGAAGGACTATTTTGAAATAAGATCATAACTCTGGACTTTTCTGCTTTGTTAATTTTTATGTTTCATTGCCATATAGTAAATACATATAATAATGTTTTACTAGGAGATATATGTATGCAATAGATTTGTTCACATTCATCCTCCATCGCTCTCTTTTGTACCCTTCCCAACCCTCCCTATCTCCTTCCTCTTCCCAAATCATTCCCTTTCAATTTTGATAGATTTCCCCCCAATGAATTTCATTTTGGTAGTTTGCAATAGTGTAGATGAGGGTTTATTTACAACAACCACACTGAAAATTGGCTCTCACTCTGCATTACTTGTTGACTACCATGTAAGTCCCTCCCACTCCACACCAAGTTGTTTATGGGCCCTATCTTATACAAGTATTATGCAGGCAATCATGACTGTGAAAAATCTGGAGTGTGTGTGTTAATGCCATATATACTTACGGAAAAAATACGTGTGGTACAATATAAAATGTGTTTGTCTTAATAGATACTTCAAACATACCAGGTTAATTTCCTTTCCTGCTAAGTCAGAATTCTTCTTTCCTTTCCCTGAAAGATTGAGAAAAGGAAAAGAAAAAAGATCTCAAACCGTGTCAAGAAAGCAAAGCAAACTATCCCACTATGCCCACCCCATTGCACGCCAGCAATCATATTGTTAGTTTTGCCTCCTATCTTGGCTGGCAAGCACCACACACATCTCAGTCTGTGAGAATGCACATGCCCACTTCCCTCCCCTCATTCCTTACATCACACAACAGCCTTCACATCCAGGAGGAAGGAGTAGGATCTAGTAAAGAACAGTTTCGGATGGTTGGGAGTCATTGTATACTCAATGTTAAAGTGCTGCTACCATCTCTGCGATATATGAGACAGCTATATCATACTCCTCCTCCAAGGCTCAGGTAACATTGAAGAAAGACGGTGAAAGCCAGAGGTTGGGGCAGACTGAGGAAAACTGTCTCCTGGCCACAATTATGCCATTGTATCAAGTAATTCACAATACCTTTGATTTCTTCCACAGAGCTGTGTAAGATTAAGCCAGCCAGAATTCCAGTTCAGGAGCCCTGCAACCTTCAGTCTGATGACAGATGATGGGTGCTCACTGAGTAAGAGTCAGTTCTTTTAGGGGTGTAGTCTCTGATAGGTTATCATACCCCAGTGAATCTCCACAACTCTATATGTATATGAACAACACTAATTGGCTCAATGGGATATGTATTGTGGCTGTGTGAATGTAATTGGTCCCATAATCTCCCAGAGGTGGCACTATTAGGAAGTGTGGCTTTGGTGGAGTACATATGGCCTTGTTAGAGAAACTGTGTCGTTGTGGGGGGTGGGCTTTAAGGTTTCCTATGCTTATAATATTGCCAAGTGTCTCAGTCAACTTTCTGTTGCCTGCAAGACAGATTACTCTCAGCCACTACTCCCACAATATATCTCCATGCATGCCACCATGCTCCCTAACATGAAAAAGAAATGAACCTCTGAAACTGTAAAGTGGGCCACCACAAGCATATATTTTCTTTATAAGAGTTGTCATGGTCATGGTGTCTCTTTACAGCAATAGAATCCCTAAGACATGAGTTGGTACCAGGGACTGGGGTATTGCTATGATAGGCCAGACCATGTTCTGGTTTAGAGGAATTTGGACTTTGGTACTTTGGATTAGGGAAAGAGTGGATATTTTAAGCACTGCCTAATGGACCATACTAGTAGGAGCATGAAAGACAGTAGTGCTGACTGTGAATTGATGAACTGTGGAGGACTTCTTCAAGAGGTTACAGAGGAGAATTTTAGTATGTTTCTTAGAGATTGTTCTTGTAATATTTTGGTGAGGAAAGTGGCTGCTTTTTGCCTTTGTACAGCTAAATTTCCAACTTCTTAACTCGTTTAGAAATTGGTGTGGTGGTTCATGCCTTTAATTCCAGAACTACAAAGACAGAGGCTGGCAGATCTCTAAGTTTGAGGCCAATCTTGTCTACAGAGCAAGTTTCAGGACAGTCAAGTAAAGGCAGGGGAGAACAGAAAGTTGGTGGAGACATAATTGAATGGGGGGGGTCTCATGTTCCAGTCCCAGTAAGCAGCAAAACTTGGCAAAATAGGTTATAGAATTTGTCTCTTCGCCAAAAAATAATAATAAAAAAAGCCATTGAGGCCACGCATGCGTCAAGAACATCCCTGAATGGAGGCCTAGAGAGGCCTTTGTATGAAGCTGTGAAGTTGAAGCCTGGACTGCCTTGGAGAACCCAAGACATTAGAGAGGCCAGAGTCATGGAATACTTGCGAGGAGAGCTGCTAACCCAGAGTAGCACCAGCCCAAGAGGAAAAAAGTGTGTTACAGTCAACAAAGCTGACCAGAGTTGGACATCTGAGAATATTTTGTCATCAGACATGGAAGTGCAAAGTGTGGAGTTTGCCCAGTGGGTTTTCAGTCTTTCTTTGACCCAGTATTTCCTCACTGTGATACCTTCCCTGCGTTTTGGGATGGTAATATATATCTCATGCCATTGCATGCTGCAAGTATGTGATTTGTTTTTAATTTTGATTTCACAGGGAATTGTAGTTAAGAGATTGCATGAATCTCACAAGAAACTTTGAATTTTGGACTTCTAAACATGTTGAGACTGTGATAGACTATGGGGACTTTTGAAGTTGGACTAAATGCATTTTCATTATGATGTTGTTACGAACTTATGGGGACCAGTTTCTTGTGCTGTGTAGTTACAGATACAGAGGTGGGTTTCCAGGGGATTGTCTGAGAACTACAAAAAGGCTCTGGGATCCAGGAGCACTTCCACCCAGACAAAGCTTTCTCTTATGGTGTCAAATACGGAATGCTTTGTCCTACCTACTTTAGAGCTAAACTGTGCTCCTATTATAGAAAGGGGGAGACATGGAAAAGAATAAGGAAATAGAGAATATAGATGCACCAGATCAGCATGCCTCTTTTGTTGAGTTTTACTGTTCTATGGTGACAATGAAGACATGGTTTCAAAAGGAAAAAGCAACCCTTTTCAAAATACCACAGCTCTCTCATTACAGGCAAGTTCACGTTCTCAAATGCAATGCTACTGTGTAAAAACTGGATTCAAGCATGTGTTTATAATAGCAATAGAAAGCACAAATACATATGAATTCCTACTGGGGACAATGATGCTTTATTTAGGTAAGGGTGGGTATCATTGGGATTATGTGGAATAGCTGTGGAAATGGCTCAAAGGGAATAACATGTTGGTTGAAGAGATTATTTCAACCAGCCTTTCAGTGTGGTTAAATTTAGGAGAATGCTTTCTTGTTCACACCTAAGATTGATGTGTATAGAATGAGAAAGTTCCAGCAATGCTAGCCTAAGGTTGTGGTGAGTATGCCTTTTGATGCCTAGACAGAGCCCAAATTCACGCATACAGTTTTCCAGTGGAAACCAGTAGCTCCCCAGGAATCTTTATCCAGAAAGAAAACACTAACCAGCTAAAAATCCATCAGCCCTGGAAAACAGACCCCAAATGCTTGGCACATGAGGGCAGAGGGAAATTGCAACCCACCTTGGTGCCTTTTCAGGAAACAGACCAGGCAGAAACAGGCAAGCAGCAAAAGCAATGGCACCACAGGAAGCAAGCTATAAAGAAGCCAGGTCCTGCTTGCCCTCTCTTCCACGGTGGGTGGTCCTGAGGCATTGGTGGCACCTGGGATATCAGACACTGCTGAAAACAGTTAAGAAGTCCTAGAAGCATTAGAGTTGGCAGTACCTCTTTGCACTGTCATAATTTGAATGAAGGAACTATCAGGCCAAGCCCTCTGTTTCTCCTTTGGTGGTCCCAGTACCATCAACTACTATTTTTAATTTTTGTGAATATCTCACATTCTGTTTGGATGAGTCATCTGTAGAAAGATCCCTATGGCAATTATCACAAACCACTTCGCCAGGCCCTTTCACTTATATATTTAGTTCAGTGTTATGGAAGTCATTTTCTTTATACAGTGCCCAAAGACGGATAGCTCGTGAATGGCAGTTGGGACTCACACCAGCAGGTTTCTGATGCTGTACATTTGCTCCCTCTTGTAAGTCATCATTATCTCCCAACAACAAATATTTTCATTATTACCAAATATGCTTTGCTTAGCATCTAGCTAGTGCTCATTATGACTGACCTGTGTTAATATTCACCGATCCCTGTTTGATCAAGGTTGGTTTTAATTTATAAATAAGTTGTGACACAGTTGAGTGGATCAAAAATAGTGTTTTTTAAATAATATAAAACAAACTAGAAAATATCTGAATTCATAAGACACACTACTGCAGTGGTCCTCAACCAGAAAATTTCTCATCCCCCAGAAACAAGTGGTAGCTTTGGGAGACACTTCTGATATCACAATGTGGGAGAGGATCTGCGTCCAGTAAGGAGAGGTCCGGGGCTTGATAAACCCCCTGCATTGCACAGGGCACTCCTCCATTCCCATAGCACAGAAATCAAATGATTCCACTGTCTACGGATTTTGTTTTTATGTGTGTATATTCTGGGTTATGATGTAAGATACACTGTTTCTTTGGGTTTGCTGTTAACAAATTATCAAAAGCAGAGAAGTAAAGTATTGAACTGTTTGTATGACATCCTGCCCCAAGACCCCAGATCCTTTCTTTGAGGTTACAAACAATCAGGAGTAATTTAAGGAGGACATACAGTGAGCATATAGTTTAATGGTACAGAATGGTGGCAAATGTACTGCAGCTCTTGTTTAGGTTGGTGAGCAGCCAAGAAGCAAACACAGCTGTCTGTGGGGAGGCAGTTTGATGGCAAACAATAGATAATCTAATACAAACAAACCCAATTAAGAAAACCTTATTTCCATTATTTATATAATCAACAAACAAACTTGCTAATTTTGATCAGTTTCATACTTACTTATTAGATGGTGTTCTGAATAATTTTGATTCCTTTCTGAAATAGAAAATAAGACTAAGTATTAAAATGGCTTGAGAAAACACTAAGGTGGTACTCGAAGTTATCTCTAAGGTCAGAGTTATTTAGAAAGGACTAAACTGTTGCCACAACAGAGAATCCAATAATCCAGGCCAAGTTCAGCATGCATAATTCATGGAACTTCATCCTGAAATCATGGCACACAAAACAAAGGAGTTCTTTTCAAGCCTAAAGAAAGACTACTGTCAACACAGTATAACCTTCATTTGACTTCTTTGGTTCTCTCTTCCTCGTTCTTCAGGTAGATGAACACACAGACCATGTGTGACCTCTGACACCTGCAATATAATAAAACGTTCAAGCCCCAGGTGCTCCTGAGACTGTGGATGACCACAGGAAAAAGAAGTTCTGTGTGAGATCCTAGGTGTTCATTTTGAAACAAAGACTGTGCCTCTCACTTCCTGCATTCTCAGACAGCACACATCTTCCTGCACATATAATGACCTCTGCATTTTTCTGATGTCCCCAATCAGAAACTGACCTAGGACAACTGAGGAGCACAGAGCTATAAATCAATGTATATACTGGGGTGGCTCTGTAAGATAATCTCCTTGTACTCTGCTTTGTTTCACAAGGTGCCTTTCCTCATTCTAGGACACAAATACTTTCTCAAGAATACCCAAGCCTCCTTCTGTTCACATTGGCTCTTACACAAACCAATTTTTATTATGAACATAAAAAGCAAAGGTGAATTGTATGCAAAAATGGGGGGGTTCCCAGTAATCCTTCAGAAAGATATTTCAAGGGGGAACAATCAAAACACTTTTATCGTATCTCCAAATTTTGCTAATTATACGCATTGTTATAGTTCCAGAGCATATTTTTTTGCACATCTCATAGGCAGTTCACTGAGTACTCTTGGGATCAAAAATAAAAGGAATATTTTTCCTCTTTCCCAGTAATCCCCATTTCCCTAAAGGAGGCTATATATTTAACTAAAATTTAAACTAATCCTAAAAAGAAATGTATTTGACCTCTACAAGAGAGAAACAATCCCCAAAAGCAAGATATGATTTCTATTTTGGAAGGTACTATAAGTTTTGATGGAACTGGACATGTTTTTATATAACA
The DNA here is from genome assembly GCA_001685075.1 of Bramus lutescens. NCBI lineage: Eukaryota > Metazoa > Chordata > Mammalia > Rodentia > Cricetidae > Bramus > Bramus lutescens. Next base: position 12,050 of record LOEQ01002540.1, read on the forward strand.
CACAGGGAAAGGAAATGTGTGATGAATGAGGGACATAGACCTTACAAAGGAAAAGGATAATTGTCATAGATATAGAAGTGGATATTCTGAAATAGATGGGAATGGCACAGCAACAATGATGATGGAGATGAGATAAGGCTGGACCTGCGAAGATGGGTCACGTGTGTGAGCTTGAGGACTTCTGCTGAATCTTCAGTATCCACATATGAGGTGGAAGATGGCAGCTCCTTTCTCTAATCCAGTGCTAAGGTGGGGGAACAGGAGCAGCTCAGTTTCTCACCGACTAGCCAGCCTAACAATTCCATCGAGTCCTGACTTCACCAAGAAACCTTGTCTCAAAAAATAAGGTAGAGAGAAATTGAGGAAGACACCAAATGTCGACCTCTACCTTCTACATAAACACATGCAGACACATATCTGCACACATATATGTGTACTTACATGCACATGCACACACACAAAGATGGGGCAATGGAAAGTAGCACTGTTCAGTTTGAAAAGGTTCCTCCCTGAAGTGATCCAAGAAGGTAGGTAGAAAGCTCCAGAGAGTCATTACATATTTTGGGCAATAGTCTTGCATGAAGCATGCAATTCACAAACACTTTCTCATATTCTGTGAGGTGCCTTTGCACTCATTATAATGATATTTGATGCATCAATGTATTGAATTATGACAGTCTTTTTTGTCTGCTTTTGCTGTTGTTTTATGCTTTTGGAATAATATCTAGGAAATGATTACAAAATCCAAGATCAAGATTTAGTTTTTAATGCAGATATATGGTTTGATGTAAAAGTAGTTTTGTAGGTTAATTTCCTATATTTAAATCAGCTGAGTGTCTTGGTGACACATACCTTTAAGCCCAGTATTTGGAGAAAGGGGTAGGGGGATCTCTGAGCTCCAGCACAGCCTAATGTACACAGAGAGATTCAGGCCAGGAAAGACTACACACTAAAAAAACAGTTTCAAAAAACAAAGAAAAACAAAACAAAAATTAAAAAAAAATCTGAAAGTAAATTGAGAGCCTTATAGAGATGACTCAGATGTTGAGAACATTGGCTGCTCTTCCAGAGGGCCCGGGTCCAATTCCCAGCACCCACATGGTAGATCAAAACCATGTGTAATTCCAGTCCCAGAGGCACCAGCCATGTATGTGGTATACAGACATACTTGCCAGCTAAAACACCCATGCACAGAAAATAAAAATAATAGAAAAAGTCAACTAATCATAGCAGAATTTTATTCTACACTCTCAACTCTACTATGCTGATCTCACCAGTATTTAAGTAGCTATATTTTAATAATGAAATTTGGAGTAGAGAAATATTTCTTCTTTATGCAAATTATTTTGGCTATTCAGGGTCTGTTACACAATATGATGCGAATTTTAGAATTAAGTTTGATTTGTTGGAGATGATGTTCAATCTTGGGGTGTGTCATCATTATAATAGTGAGTCTTCCAAGTTGATGACAATCGGGTATTTTTACATCTTAATTTCTTTATTTATTCATGCTACAAGTCTGCTGCTTATGTGAGCATAACTTCTGCAAATTCTAATCAGAAAAAAAACAATGATGAAAATAGAAAACGATATCATTGTGATCATTTCTAAACCTGTCAAGTAAATGTTTTAATCTCTAACAACAAGAACAGTCAGCAAGTGGCCTGCTGTGGCAGCACATACATTTAACCCAAGCACTAG
>LOEQ01002540.1:17212-33842 GCA_001685075.1 Bramus lutescens
GCCAAGGCAGTTTCTTTATTAACCAATGAAAGTAACACATAGACAGATGACCCTCCTACATCACACCTGCACTTCCCTCAATGTATGACTGTGAAACTAGTCCTAGTCTACAAAGTCTGTCCCTGCTGCAATGTATAAGCCTTTCATTCATCCAGAGAACTGTTACCTCATGTTAATAGCATAGTCTATCTTTAGCCTTCTATGTCTATACACTTGAGAGGAGCACACAAAACACATGCAGAAAAGAGCTTGTGATTAGCCCCGACTGTGTCACTGATTTGGAATGTAATGACAGAAACATTATTGTGGCTTCTGAGTGTTTTTCTGAACAGGACAAAGTTGATTGACAATCATATTAGCTGGCATATAATTTTTTCTCAAATATTAGAATAAATAGAAGATGAATGCTTTTACAGCATTAGAAATCAGGAAAAATCAGTCTGTGTGCAAATAAGGCAAGATTTTTTTTTCTTAGGCTCAAAACCTATAACTGATGTTAGGAGGTCAAGAATTATTCACTGAGTCAGATGTCACAGTTCTAATTTTCTATCTGGCAAGCATGTTGACAATTCCTTTCTACCTGCCTCGACATGTGCCAATCAATTATGTGACACGCATGATGCACACAGCTACCCTTGATTGGATTCTTCTCAAGCAAACATTCTCTGATGAGGGGATAATCACAGTTGGTTTTAGCTTTGACTTATCTGCCAACTCCAAGTCACTTTGTCCTTGGTATTATTGTTCCTGATGCTTGTCTCAAACATTCATACCTGATATGGAATTTTCAATGAAGAATAATGAAATCACATGTAGTAAGACAAAAAATATATATCCATCATCACCAAGATTTCATATGACATATCTTTGTGAGCCACCAGAAGTGGAGGAGCCTGTAAAAAATTCTTCCAAAAGCTACTCATGTGTTATATTCTATATGAACTATACACACAAATAGATAGCCAGGTGCTGTCTAACCAATGAGAACACTGGTTTTTATTATTTTGAACAATTGCTATCTCCATATGAAAAATATCTATTTTGAAATCACAAAAGGAAACAATCAATGAAATGACCAGATAAATAAAATAAAATAAAAAGTTGTAGGAATATGTACTATCACAAAGAATGGGGGATACTGGCCAGTATCAAACTCTATTGATCCTGAGTATAATTCATGCTTAAAATAGGCACAAGGAGTTGAATTCATATGTGTTCAGGGCCAGTTCTTCAGCTAGGCAGTTGTGAGTTAACTTTCATGTCGAGTGAAATTTCTGCTGAGGATAAATATTACAAACATGTTAATTTACAAATTGCAAACATTATTAAAACTCAGTGGCAACATATTAATTAATTAGAACTTAAACCAAGAATACTGTAATGGGAAATGTCTTACCATGGACATTGTTCAGAACTTCTCATACATGGTGATAATCAGCAATAGATAGTACAGATACTGTGCCTTCTTGTTGTCCATAATCTAACTGTATAGACATCCCAGTGCCTATGATCATTAGGAATGTGATGGTTTCTAATAGAATTTTATAGTTAGACTTTTTATCTTAGATATGACATAATCTCCTACCTTTCAGATCCTTGAGAGCTCTTCTTGTTGAGTTGGTCAAGAAAGGTTTCATGAAAGAAGAGGGATGAAACCCAACCTCTAGGGAAACTCAGTGGTCTTGTCCTCAGGATGCCATCTCCAATCCTTAACAGGCTTTATGATATTCTATAATTATTTCAACTGCCTTGCCTTGATTATAACTATTATTTTAAAGCAAATTCCAACCTACAGTCACCAAGCCTGCATTGAAAAATTCTTACAATTTATAGAAACTTCAAAAATGGTTACAGTTATTAAGTGAAATTAGTGAAAAAATGAAGATTGGATTAATTTGAGTTATAATATCAGACATGAACATAGAAATGTAAACTATTTTAGAAAAATAAAATTATCACCAATGATGTATTAATAATTAATATTAATGGTATATTTACAGTCAGGAGGAAAGGTCTCTACACAATACTTGATAATATATTCTGCTTACCTTAAAGCTTAGCAATGATGAAGGGTGGAGGATAGTACACTCACTGAGGCAAAGAAAGATATACATCTTTCCTAGAAAACAGGGATGTAGGAATCCTTTGAAGTAGTGGCCTCCACCTAACCCATGCACATCCTTGTAATTTCACACTAACCAGCCTATGACATCAGCCCAGACACTTGAGAAAATCACAGGCAGCACATCAGAAAGGCACAGTATTGTATTTCCCACCCTAAGCTAGTTGCCACAGCCACAAAATCAGAACCGCGGTAACGTGAAACTGTAGTGAGGGATTTGCACTCCACTCAGAAACCGCTCATTTCATGGTTTAGAGTTTTGGCTAAATGAATTACTTTATGATAAGTAAGTGAACCTATTCCATAACTAAGATATTCCCAGAGATTCTGGGGACGTCTAGAGCAGTATGAATGGCAGCGATACACAGACATCTAAGTTAAAATCTGAGCTGTAATTGGAAAAGAATCACTGTTGAAGGAAAACCCTGCATCTTGGTCTCAGAGATAAAGCATACAATAAAATCTGAGGCTGCTGTGAAATGGACCAGGAAAGAATTGGCTCCATGTGAACCACATACATGGCATGAATTCATACATCACTTAAAACACAGCAGAGACCATGAAATAAGAAAATTGGAAGAAATTTTATAATCATCTCTTATTTTTCCTCTTAAGTCATCTAAATCTCTATAATCATATGTGAAACATCTAAATTTGATTTCATATGGTTTTTTTTAAAGAACATAGCTTCTTCTAGGGCTAGAGTGTACAATAGTTACTGTGACATGTCATTTTTGGGAAAGAATTTAAAAACCATCTCTTAAATTTAGTTGTACAGGACAAGCTCATCCATTACAATACCACTTGTCTTTAACTACTCAACGGTGCCTGTGGTAGTTCCTCTCCTAGAAATACTTAAAGTAGGGCATGCAGAGACCAGAGAGATCATCCAGGCAGCAGATGTGCAGTTTAAGCTATGTTTGGCAATATTTCCAGAACCTCCTCTACTCATTCATAACTAGTTACACAGTGCACTAACCCTTCCTTATCAGTGTGCACATATACTTCCCAGATCCAGGGCAAAAACAGGCATACGGAAAGATGACAAACAATTCTCAGGTTCTTACTATGTGCCAAGTACTGTTGGGCATCATATATGGAAGTACTCCTTATGGTAGAATTATGTCCTGATACACCCATTTAACATTATTGTAAGCCAAAATTCATTTAGTAAACCTAGTCTGCCAAGCACCATATCTGAACCTAGCCTTCCTTAAACTTATTCAAAATAGATTAGCCTGCAGTTAGCCCAAATAAACTAACACAAAGTCTCTTTCATAGTTAAGTTTTGGTACTTCATGTAAGTTTAGAATCCACTTAACCAAAAATGCTTGCAACATGGTGTACTGGATGATATCGGCTGTTTACCTTAGTGATTGCATAGCTGGGTAGGGATATAGCCAACACTGCAAAAGGCTATCGCAACACATACTGCTAGCCATGGAAAAGAGCAACATTCAAAGTTTGAAGTGTATTTTCTACTGATTTCATATCACTTACAAATCATTGTAAAATTTTGATGATTTACAAGTTGAACCATCCTAATTAATGAATCACTCAGAGTGTTGCTTCAGTCCATCACAATAATGATTGTGAGGTAATCACTGGTATTATCTTTGTATTTAAACTGAATAAACTGAATCCTAGAACAAATAAGCTGTCTATCACAGGTCACTAGCTTTTGGGAAACAGACTCAGAACTAGAATTTAAACCCAGGTCACTGCTCACTCCAAGGCATAGACTGTTATCCAAAAATTTGTTGTGAATGGGAATATGTAGGAAAAGTTCTTGGCATTACACTTAGATTATACTTTAACAACAATAAATGCCAAGTGTTACAATTTTTATATTAAAATGGATTTACAAAACTGACATATAAGTTGAGTAATTGTCAAAAGTCATTAAAAAAAACTATAAGTCTTGCAGCCAAAACAAAAATTCAAAGATTTTCCCGAGTACCTCTGTTCTGAAAAGTGAACTCTAGCTACATTCATGGGATTAACAGTGGTCTGTGATGAGCGGGTCTATGCCAGGCAAACAAATAGAGAGATTGAAACTGGAATGCTGTATAAAGATGTAATTCTTTCATATAAATGGACATGCTATGGGATAAGACTGACCATCAAGGTTGCCACAGCTACAAACTAAAGAGCTTTGGCTCTCTTTCCAAGGTGGCTCTTGGTACTTCATTGTAAGTCTACCAGGTGGCAAGTGTCACCTCATGTCACCTATTGGTCATTCATTGCCTTTCCTCCACAACTCAGGGTTCACATGCATGCCACTTCATGGAGCCTTGTCCATCTTATGTGCCAATGGTGAGTGTCTGTCAGTTAGGTTGGAAGATAATATATAAATATTTCCAGTGGACAACAGAAAGCTTTTGGTGACTCCAGAGAAGAAAGATGGCCAAGAGGACCCTGACCACCTGTTATAAGTGGGCCTCGTCTTCCAGAAATGGCAGGTCCATAGATCTCTTTCAGGAAGAGAAGCCATTGACAGTAGTGTTTGGTGAGCTCCTCTCATTCTATCAGAAACCAGTTCGTATTTTACAAATGTTGTCAGGGAAAGGTGTATCCCTGCGATGCTCAGTAAGACACTGTTAAGTAAGAAATGTACAGTGAAATCCACTTTCATTTCCCTGTAATATATTTCCTCATTTCCCTAATACAGTCTGCTACGGAAATAGCACAGTGAAATTCAGTGGCTCTCAAGCTCCAGACAGGGTTGACCTGTGGAAAACACGGTTTGTGAGAAAACAAAGCAAAACTGCCAATTGTTCCCCAGAGTTCACTTTCCTTTCCTAATATTACAGAAGAAGAAGAAATGAGCCATGACCACCCAGCTAAAATCTGAATGATTCTCCTGCCAATGTTTTCTGAACCATAGACTATTTGTGACAGGTGTGAATTCCAGGCTGTTCGTTGGATGAACATGGCAGTTAGGGAAGAGGAAATGGTATTACAGAGACTTACCAGATAAACTTGTTTTTGTTTGTGACTGTCCTACCTGGTTCATCAGACATTTCCCTGATCTGTATTTAACAGGGATGTCATGTCAGACTCTGAGGATACAAAGGATGACATCCCTACATTACACAAACACAAGCACATGAGACACTCCTATCCTAGGATGAACACATAAATCATAAGGGCAAGAACAATAAGACAGGGATACGATATTAAGTAATTTCAAGGTAAGAGAACTGAGAACTTGAGAAAAGTGAATTACAAATCACAAATGCTTCCCCTTACTGGCATTGTGAGAGAATCTGAGTAACTCACCAAAGATAAGCATATTAGCACTCATTCCGACTGAAGATGGTAACAGATGGCATGGAGCTAGCCTGAAAGGAAATATCAATTCCCAATACCACTTAAGAAAACAATAAAGCTAATTAAAGTTTGAAATGAAAGAAAACAATAACAAATAATCACTCTTTACTAAATTGACACAGTATTTATGCTCTTCAACATTCTGGGTATTTGTCCAGAAAAAAAGGCACTTAGTCGGCATAACACCTCAATGAAACACGTGACTGTTTTCTTTTGTTAGATGAGGAATTGAAGACTAGAGCTGCTGCTCATAACCAATAACAGCCATGGTCTACTGACAAAGCTATTTTTATACACCCAACCTTAACCACTGCACAACAGAGATTGTTCATGAAAACAAGCAAAAAGTCAATCACATCATATGAACCTGATTACAAATAGTTTTCAACATTTTTTTTCAGCAAGTTCAAATTCCAAGTTACAGCAAAGCATCCAGGTAATGGAAGTTAAGTAGGAAAGTCCCGTGGAGGTTTGGCAATAGTTTCAACTTCAGTAATACAATAGAGGACAATTTTATAGTGCGGTAAAGGAAGTAACAGGAACTTAAAGAGCCCTATGATGGTAGTGAGTCAATTTAAGGAGGCAATCAGCACATAGCTTAATCTGATTATGCTCAATCCAGGAAATCCTGAAGCATAGGAAAGTATTTCCAGATATTTGCATAAGTATCTAGATACCTTTTGATACACAAAAGGTGTTTGGAATTTGGGGAAATATGCAGCTCTGCTTCCAGTATTTCATGTGAACATTTCCAAAGGAATACTGGAATCATGAAGATGAGACAGAGAGGGACTGGAGAAAGAACTCAGCAGATAAGAGCATTTGATGTTCTTCCAGAGGTCCCAAGTTCAGGTCCCAGCATCCATCTCAGAAAGCTCATAACCATTGTAGCTAAAGCTCCCGGGGATTCAATGCCTTTTTTCTGGACTCTATAGGCACGCACAACATGCAGATGCAAATACATCCATACATACAACATAAAATTTAAAACTGAAAACGTTCTAAAGTGAGGTGAGGACATGCTATATTGTCAAGGGATAGTAGACTGACTTGGAGCATGACTTCTCTAACCCATATTAAAAGTGGTTCCACACAGGAACATCATAATCCTCACCTTCAGGAGAAAGAAGACACAGGCAAGGCCAAGCTGTCAACAAGACTCTAGCCACTGTGCTCTCAAAGGAACCAGGCTGTAAATGTTATCCCTTTACTGGGCCTTCTTATGACTAATTCTATCACAATAATCAATGATCAATCAAAGATTTTGTACCACCTTTATTCCAGATCAAACACACACACACACACACACACACATGCAACGCACACGCGCATGCACATGCACGCGCACACACATGCACACACACACAAGTTGAAGTCCTCAGTTGAGCCTCAACTGAATGAGTGGTTCAGGCTCTCAAAGATGGAGCAATCTCTGAGAACCTGCACTCAGAACTTCCTAACCTCATGAGACACAGGTGTTTATATTCTATTTCCATCAGGCGAGAAATGGCGTTCTTGAAACTGGGGAGAGTTCCTCTATTTTTTTCTTTTTTTGAGAAACACAAAAAGCACAGCTCTTGATCGTTTTACATTACTATAACTGGGGGAAATGTTCAACCGATCCTTAAATCGTTTGAGAACATACTACTTTACTCGGTAGTTGTTGAAAGTCATAGGAATTCTTCAAGATCTAAAGGCTCTTTATGTCATTAGTATAGTTTTATGGGTTGGAACTGCCATCAGTTTTGTCCAGCATAACACATTTTACCAAAGATTATTTTTTACTGCTTTGGAGGTAAAGGAAAGCAGGTTGCTGAGGACAGAGCCTAAGTCCTCACGAAAGTTAGGCAAACACTCCACCACTTAGCCACACTTTCAAACCTCACCACATGCTCCTTCCTCAGCTTATATTCTTTTAAAATTTATTTTATTGCATTTATTTTAGTGTGTGCGTGTGCACAGGAGTGTGTGTGTGCGTGTGTGTGTGCGTGCGTGTGTGTGTGTAACCCATGTATAGAGGTCACAGGATAACTTTCAGGGTGTAGAAGTTGGTTTTCTCCTTCTATCATGTTCATCCCAGAATTTGAAGTCAAGTTTTCAGGTTTGACGGCAAGCACCTCTTCCCATTACCCACTGAGTCATACCACCAGCATCCAGTCTATATTCGTAATTCAGAGTGATGCTGTAATCCACTAATCCATTAATTCAACCCAAGTACCACTGTAATCCACCTTATCAACCGCTATATAAGACACCTGGACACCACTTGTCTAAATCTTTCTGTTTCATTTTCTACGTATATTTTGATTCATTACGTTTGGGTCTAATATTTTTATATACAATATTTTATTATTTTAGCTTTGAAACAAGTATTAGGAAAACCTTGTTCACAGAGCATCAAGTCAAAACTGGTCAGAAGAAAAAAGGTTTCAGTTGCAGCAAAGTAACTGCAGCTTATTATTTTAAAATTAATAACTGGGTAGATTTAAAATAATAGGTATGTGAGGTCAAAGGCAAGTTAGTTCACTTGATTTAAGCATTCTAAAATATTTGCCTGTATCATACTTCATACACATACATATAGTGCTTGACAATTTAAAAATGATGAAAAGTTTAAAACCAGAACTACTTAACATACTTACGTTAAACCTTAATTCTCATCTAATTGGATTTTGTGGGAGATGCTGATGATAAAAAAGCTATTTTCAAACTTACCATTAATATTTATCAAGCTTTAATTTCATGTGCTTACCATAGCTAGTCAGTATAGACATAACAAAGACATATCGTTTAGGTATAATTATTATATGTTTTTAAATGAAAGTAGGGCTGAGAATGGAAAAGAAACTTAACTGGATCTATAATGAAAGTGACAGAGTCACTAAAGAATCCAATTCTGTAACCAAGTTTGTGTGCATGAATACAAGGTTATAGCACACTGGGCAGAAGAATGGAATATGGAGGACAGCCCAATTGTGATGCAGAATTAAAATTTTCCTTTGTTCCACGGAGGTCAGTCTTTAGTTGATCCCTTAGAATTAAATAGACTCAGTTTAATATTTGACTCCAGCTGTAGACCATTAATAAGTAGGGGCTTGGATGACTGAGGTGATGTTTTACTCTGCCCCTAGATAGGTGGTCTGGTGACGTCAGAGTTGAATTCTAAGGTTCATAATTCTAGAATTCAAAACACAGTCTGCCACAGCCATGCAGCTGTCACCCACATTCAGAGGGATGGGGGCCGGAGAGATAGCTCATTAGTTAGGAGCATTGACTGATGTTCCAAAGGACCCAGGTTCAATTCCCAGCACCCACATGGCAGCTCATATGTGACTGTAAATCCAGTTCCTGGGGAAACTGACACTTTCACACCATTGCACATAAAATGAAGTTAAATCATTAAAAAAAATCTTTAAAAAAAGATACTTGTGTTTTAGTGGGAGATAATTTTTTTAAAATATGCTTAAGCCCAGAATTGACTGAGGAAAAAGAAACCTCTGCTAACCACTCCACAGGCTTTCCCCTTCTCCAGGGCATGTTGCTGTGCAGAAGCAAAGTGTCGAGAGATAAAGAAGAACTGCAGGTTGTGATAACAAAATGGCTTTGTGTGGATGAGCCAGTATCACCTATGGAGAATTGCTTTCTATGTTCAGTTGGCAACCACTTACGAATCACCTCGTTCAACAGTGAAACAACACCAGCGCTCGCTGCTCTACTTCACAGTATGATGCTTGCGCAGTGTTTTCATATTGGGATTGTATTTAGATTGAACATTATTTGAGAGTAACCATGGCCACAGCTATGAACTCAAGTGTCCAACACCTTTCCCACCCAATTAAGCACTACGACCTCCTTCTGACATCCATGTGGAGAGAACATGAGATTTATTTCCCATTAGTATGACAGCCAGATAGATTTCATGAGCAATGGTGACAAATTTGAACTTAAGCATTTATAATTTCTGCTAAAATATCTTTACTTACCATCAGGACAGGTTTCCAGGAAACTTGGCCAAGCTATGGATTCCATGTTTGCTCTGTAGGGAGGTGAATTCCATATTCTAAATTCATTTACACCCTCTCGCATTTTTAAGAAGCAAAGGTAACTATTCTGAGCTATATGCTGGACATAACATCCCTCTCCCCTGAGCAAGCTCAACAAGGAAAACTATTACCAACATGATCACTGAGGAAGAAAATCAGAAGTCGTTTTAGGAGGTACCTTACCAAGGATGCTCCAAAAGCCCACGTGGAGGATTAAGAGTTTGCTAAACAACCCTGAAATCCCAAGCATGGCAGGCGCTGTCTTCATTCTCAGCATCTATCAGGCAGGGCAGATTCCTCAAGCAGAAGGCTCCTCTTCCTCTCCAGGGATCTCCAGAGCTGGATGGTATTCTCTACCCTAGCAGTATCTTAGAGGGAAATCTGGAGAACTGCTGGGAGAGGACAGGATGAAGAGCCTGAGTGATTCTGTGAGAGCAAGTGAACAGAGACTCTGTGCTGTGGTTTTGCTTCTCATCCAATCTGCTCTTCACTTTCAGGCTCTCTGATGTGCAAAGCAGCTGGGTCCCTGCTTCTCCTTCCGCCCTGCTACCATTCTTACAAGACCTTGAGGTTTTTCTCAAAGTGAATAATTCAACTCGAAAGAAATCTAATTTGTTCCGGCCTTTAAGTTTAGATTTTGATCAAATCAGGGTTGGAAAATTCATGCTAAAAGTACCTATGGCAAGCATACATGTCCCCTTTTCATAACTTGTGATTATAATACTTCTGTGTAGTATATCTTAGAACCCCCTCACCCCAACCCCACCATGACACGGTAAGATGAGAATGCTCACTGACATGAAAACAGTGAAGACTTCTCTGAGGTTATGGAGAGAATGAGTGTGACAGGATGCACTTCTCCAGCAGAGGAGGACAGGGCCTCATCCTTCAGTCTGTAGATGTCTATCAATGGAACACCATCACCATTAGTACTGGCTATCTGTTTGTTCAAAACATTAAAGTTCTAAGCAAAATGAGATTGTGAATACCAATTAAAGGGAACTTCCATTTTTGGTGTGTGGTTGTTGTCTAGATTAAGCAGTAAAGTAAGAAATGGAAAAGTTCTAAATTAGATAGCTGGGAGGCTGTGGGGTCTCCGCCCACAATCAATCACTAGCTTTAAAAAATAGGAACTTACGTAATTCCTAATGAAAAGTCTTGGTTTGTATCAAAGGTGCATTTGTAGTCATTGAGAGAAATTGAGAAATCTTTCCCTCAGAGGTTGGTGATATCCATCCAAGGTCAAACTACAGTTATTGAAGTCATGCGTATTCATTGACCCAAACAGATAAGCCACCATGGCTGGAGATACAAGTATGAATGAACAAACTGCTCCTGGATTTAATAAACTTAGCCAAGAAGTATCCATGTACCCCAAGCACACCAGGGAATATAGTCTACGGAGCTCTTAGAAGCTGAACTGCTGACCAAGGAGGCACCCTGTTTATGGTGCATTTTATATAACACATTCCTTTTCTCTACCCAGAATTCCCATGACAGTTGAAGCAAAAATCATTGTCCCTATAAAATGACCTAGGAGGTTTAAAAGAAAAACCTTTAATCATTCATCCTAAAGCTCAAGATATCAGGCGAACCAGAAGTAAATAAAGCCTGTCGCGAGCAGACCTTCATAATTCTCTGCTCTTCTGATTGTTCTCCACTCTACTCCTCTTCCTCCCCTCCTGCTTTTGGTGTGTGTGTGGTGTATGTAAATGTCCATTTAAATGCGTGGGCATGCTGTGTGCAGTCTCCTGACTGTGTTCATGGGTCAGGTTTCTATCTCAGTCATTCTCCACCTTTTGTTTTTCGACAGTGTTTCTCACTGAACCAGAAGCTTGTCGATTTGACTAGGGCTAACTGGCAATGAATTCCAGAATCCATCCATCTCTCACTCACTCCTCAGCACTGGGATTACAAATAGCCACCACCATATCTGGCCTTGTATGTGATTTCTGGGAATCTGAACTCAGGTCCTCATTCTTATGCAGCAAGTATTTTACTGGCTGATACATCTTCCAAGTCAGGGATTACTTTTTTTTCCATATAAAGGAGTCTATACTTACTAGATAAAACTTGAAAAAAAAATCTTACAAAACACCTAATGGATTTTAAGTGATGTCCATTTTGATAGTTTATCAGTGTGTTTGGATCTTTATCTCTTCATAACTGGCAGTACTAAAAGCACTATTAGCTAAGACTTTGCCGTAGAATCTCACTCCTGTTTTTATTCTATTAAAGAATTGAAAGAAACCAGATTCGGAAATGTGTTGCTCAGTGACAGTCTCTATTGCTTTGTGTTTATAACTTATCCAGTAGCTAGGCTTTCTAATCTCAAAGCATCCCACCATAATCATGTACCATTTAATCTGAAAATTGTAAACTTCCGTGTCAATGCACACAGTTAAAGAGTTTGCTGCATTCTTAAAAATGATTCTTTGTCTACTAGAAACAACTTTTGAAACACAAACTTTAAAACACAAACTTCTGGTTTTATGTTGAATGACAAAAAGTAAGAGAGAATTTGGCAGAATGCAAATGATCTTCACAAACCCCCAGGAGCTGCTCGCACAGCAAATTATCCTACTGTCTTGGTGACTCAGTTACTTTCATAAATCATAAAGCAACTTTATTTTCTGTAGTGTTTCCTCCAGGTGTTCAAAAAACAGCAGTTACAAACTTAGATGCAATAGTGTTAGGTAACATCAGCCCCTTCTTAGCCCTAACTTTTTGACACTCACCCAAATAATATTCCATAGCATCTACAAGAAGCACCACCCCACATCTAAAACAAATGTCATTCTAACATATGTGCTTTCCTCACTAATGTTATTGCTAACAACAGCATCTACACACGACTGCTGTTTACAATCAGCCTGAGTACATGTTAGAAAAGGAACAATTCCTAGATCCTGTCCTTAATGTGCTGAACTCAGATCCCACAGAGCAGTGGCCAAAATGCTATTTTGAAAATGATACAAACTTGGTTCTGACATATTGGATTGAAAGGATGGTTAGAAACTAACTAGTTGGTGGAGTTGGTAAATTTTTGAGATGTGGAATCAAATATTTGATGCTCACTAGTTATCATGCTTTTTGAATTCTTAGAGACTAATGTAGACCCAGGGATACCTCACACAGCTTTCTATTGATGTGTTTACTCTTAGCTCTGGGGATGGCAGCTAACACAAGTCTCAGATATTAATTCCCTCAGTGAGTTCTCCATTGAGAAGCACTTTACCCAAGGTCATGATGTTCTTGATGCCCTGCGTGCAACAATGGACCAAAAAAAAGTGTACAAAGCATTGGTATTTTCATGCAACATACAATGCTGCTGGACGTTCTTGCTCTATAAATCAAGATATAAATAAATCATTGAATTAGCCAAGGTTTTCAAGTTTACAGTTTAATTTCTCCATGTCCTGCTTCATCTCTGTCTTTACACAGACATGTATTGAAGTGTTAATCTAATTAGTTTTTATAAAAAAAAAAACAGGACTCAGATATCGGGTAATAGCCTAAAACGATCAAAGAAACAGGGTGCAGCAACCAGTTGCCTCCTCCATCTACCATTCCTGTCCAAAAGGGCTAAGGTCATCTCTCTCCCCTGCCTTCCTACTGCCTGTCTCCTCTCTGTCTACAGTCCTCCAATGCTCTATGGTTAATTCAGGTCAGCTAATGGCTGACTTTGCCCTTTAACTCTAAGCAAGCTTTATTTGTCAGAATAAAATCAAACTATCATACAACATGTCTAAACAAAAAGCAAAGGTTTTACTAACATAGAAAAACTATATACAATAAGTACAATACCTATATACAAATATATGCAGGGAAGAATTACATTAACAACATCCAGTCCGTTTGCATTAGGCAAATTTAGAGAGAATACTCCATTATTGATCTTGGTGAGTCCAAAATTTTGTACCTAATTCACTTTCTTACATTGCTAACCCAAAACTATCTTTTTATGTCTCTCAATCTTATACACTTTACATCTCTTTTGTGAGTTTCTTTTCCAAATTTGGTAACAAGAAAAACTATAACTATCTAGTCTTTAACTCTCTCAGAGACTCAAGAAGGAAATAATATTACCTGAATATACAGGAAGTACAAGTAAGCAACTTTCAAAAATGTGAGAAATATCAAACAGCTGACTACCTGAACAGTCACCCAGAGTTCCTCTGTAACATTGGAGCATCCATCTTCAGCCTACAGGCCTAGAATACCTGACAGACTTTTCTGTGAAGCAGGACTTTTGAGGGACTATCCTGCTTTGCCTTGGCACAGTTTGGCAGTCACTTTATTTTATGTCCTGTTTGTTCAATTTGGACAGTTACTGTCAGCAATTGAGGCAAAGGCAGTTTCTTGCCCAGTGGCTAACTTTGGCCATAAATAAAGTAAACTCCAGATGGAGTTTCTTGGATTCCCATTATCTTCTCTGTAGGAGACTGATGCTGACAAGAGTGGAAATGACTCATTATTACACACACACACACACACACACACAAATTTATGTTATTAAAACATCTCAAACCTCATATTCTGTAGACCACTGAAGTGTTTGAAGACTACCTGTCTATTTAAAATATATCTATTTAAAACATACCTAACATGACTTTAAGTTTGATTGTAATAGGTGACTATTAACCTGCATTTCTATTCAGAGTCAGTAACTATATTAAAAGTTTATGGAAAATCTAATAATACCATGAAAATAGCATGTAACTCTGACTTTTGAACAGAATTATAAAGACTTTGAGACACTTTACTTAAATTTCCTGACTTTTAATCTGCCTTTCCTGATTTTTTTTGCATCAGTATAGAATGTAGGAGCATCATAAATTGGTGTTCCTCGTTCAATATGAGGAAGGATACAGTTAGTTCTTTTTATAAGCTGGATTCTCCTGCTCATGGGATTTTTGTTGCTACACTCTCCCAAAAACAAACAAAAAAAATTCTGGAAGCTCTTTGCAAATGTTCTTTTTCTGTCCATAAAAGGAAAATTCACTATTATTAAAAGGTGCCACAGTTTCTGCTGGGTCTATTCCTGTTAATTAATGAAGTTTTAAGTTTCTTTTCAGAATTAAATCCAAAACATTTTCTACATAGGTCTTCAATTTTTACTCTGTTTCTATAGTAAAAACTAACTATTCTAAGATATTGTTTTCTCTGTGGATTAGATCCTGCATGAGAGTGTGTAGAAGGTAAAATAGCTAGAATACCATCAAGCTCTGGACCGACACAATCCACATGTGTGTCCTGTAGTTTCTTTTATACCAGAGTCATTTCTCTCTCAGCTTCAGATGATAATTTTCTTGGACTATTTGAGCCCTTATCACCTTGTTAGGTTTGAAATAAATTACTCAGTTCTTGACCTGTCAAGCTAATTATGGGCCATAGTCAGTTAATATCTCCACACATTTTTGAAAATCCTTAAGAGTTTAATTGATCTCTTCTGATTTGTACTTTCTGTGGTTGAATTATATACTCAGTAATTAATAGAATCTCTTCTTTGTAATTTTTCAGGAGCAATTTGCAATCCCCAACAAAGCAAAATTTTCTTTACTTCTTCATTTTCTTTAAAGTATCGATACTTGAATCAGCTAGTAAGATATCATCCATATAATGGTAAATTATAGACTGAGAAAATTGTTTACAAATTATTTCCAAAGGATATTGTACAAAATACTGGCATAGAGTGTTGTTTAGCATCTCTTATGGGAGAATTTTCCACTGATATCTTTTAATGGGCTGAGAATTATTATAAGTAGGTACTGTAAAGGAAAATTTTCTCTATCCTGTCCTTGTAAAGGTTAGTAAAGAAATGCTCTTTTAGACCAATCACTATAATAGACCATCCTTCAAGTAATAGAGAAGGCCAGATTGTAGAGAGCCTATTGGCTAAATTACTTTACTTATGGCTCTTAAGTCTGTTAACATTCTCCAATACAGGAAAATTCCAAGAACTGGTTGATTCTTCAATTTGTTGAGCATTTAGCTGCTCCTGTACCAGCTGTTCTAAGATCTGTAATCATTCTGATGTCAAAGGCCATTGTTCTACCCAGACAGGTTTGTCAGTTAATAGTTTTAAAGGTAAGATTGTTGGTATCTTTTAAAGATCAGTAATTGTTGTGCCCTGATTATGTACAACCTGAATGGTCAGTATCTGTTCTTTATAATACCTTTTAGTATTTTTCCTAGAAACATAAGTTAGTTTATGGTCTGTTTCTGAAATTTGAGGAATGTTAATCTGGTTATTCCATTGCTATAATAAATCACATCCCCATAAATTCATTGCTATGTTAGCCTCATATGATCTTAATTTTCCTCTCTGTCCTCTGACCCTATATATTTGACCCATCTGACACTTTGTTTTACCTGAGATAAACTTCAAATCCTAAAAAGCTGAGCATTTACCTCCTAAAGGGCAAATTTGGATGCCAAGATTCTGATACAATTAATGTTACTTCTGTCCATGTGTCTACCAAACCTTCAGTTACAATGCTATTTATTCCTATTTTTAATTTTGTTATTTGATAATTTATATTAATTTGTCAAAATGTTGGTTTATGGTTTTTATTTTTCTTCTAAAGCTGTATGCTTTTTGTTGTTGTTGTTGTTTTACAATAGGCATTAGGTCCTTTAATTGCTCAGTGGAGGAGTTTCCACCATGGTGACAGGGAATGATTGACTCAAATTTGATTTAGAGGCTTGCAAGAACCATCCCCCATGGTATTTCCTAATAGTTGTCTGTCCTTTGTTGATCTGCATTTATTGGTCCAATGTCAGCCTTTGCTGCATCTTCTGCATACTTGAGAATGCAAGGCCCTTCTGTTTGACTTATTCCTAGGGTGGAAAAAACCTACAGTCCCTTTTTAGATGACCTTGTTTGTCACAACTAAAACATTCAAATTTTTTATTTTTTTCTCAAGCCTTTGGAAATAACCTCTCAGATCCAAGTTTCATCATGGTTACGAGATTCAATATTCACTATTTCAAATCCATTCCTCTACGGGTGCTGATCTTGCCTTTAAAGGTCTAATTACACATTTGATGTAGGAGGGTCATCTGTCTATGTGTTACTTTCATTGGTTAATAAAGAAACTGCCTTGGCCCTTTTGATAGGCCAACCCTT